>MU225546.1:1704417-1735484 GCA_018584345.1 Thuja plicata
AAAATAAACAAAATATGTTTATTTAATAAATAGAGGAAAAGACTCAAAATTAAATAAATAAAATTTATTTAATTTAAAAGAGAAAAGGGTAAATGAATTATCTAAATAAATAATAATATTTATTTAAATAATAGAGGAAAAAGGCTTAAAATTAAATAAATAAAATTTATTTAATTTTAAACGGCTAAGTGAATTAATTAAATTAATAATTTAACTAATAGAGGGATTAGGACATTTTTTGATGTCTACAGTTGGTTTCCAAGTTTGTGACCCATTGCTACTATAACATTAAGCATGAGGTCACAATGATAAATTTATGTAACACCAAAAAATGTGATGGAGAAGGATTACTTTTATTCTTACAATGATGGAGAGTGGTATTTGCATGATACCCTTGAAGTGTGCCCAAAAAGGAAAAAGACGGACATTTTGGTTAATAGCTTGAACATGAAGATGAACTATCAGTTGAGGTTGCAATTCCCACATTCATTCCAAGACCTAATTAAGAATGGAGTTACCATAGAAGTGGTTTTGTTGAAAATTGGAGAGATAAAGCTTTACAAGGAAAACAAGAATTCAACTAATCACAATACCTCCAACAATCGCAACAACAACAATAACAAAGCTCCAAAAAACAACAATCAGTTTTGGATTAAGAATACTAACAAGGATTTGGTGAATGATGGGGTTGTGAAGAAAAAAACCTAAAATATACCCCCTTTAATCTCACGTGAAGTTCAAATCAAGCTAATAATGTGAATCATGCTCCCAAGGTTCCATTCAACAATAACAATAACTTTGGAAATAATCAAGCGGCTAACAAGCCTAAACCCTTCTTTTCTCCAACACCTAAAAGGAAGTTTACACCTTTGGGAGAACCCCTTGAAAATGTGTTGTGAACCCTTATTGCAACAAGATCATTGATTTACCCAAAGATAAACCTTTTGAGCCACCTATAAATCTGCCATGGTGGAATGAGTCAAACCATTGTGAATACCATCGCAATTGGGGGATTAAAAAAAATGATTGCATGCACCTAAGACATGTGGTGCAAGATTTGATTGATAATAGAGTAATCACGGTGGAAGGGCCCCAAAAAAATGAGGATCATACGGCTTTTAAGACACCCTTCTTTAATCATGAGAAAGGTGAGTCTTCAAATTCAAACAATAATGACAACAATTCCAAAGGCAACAACCAAGTTAGCTTTGTGCATAGCTATGACAATACTATCAATACATTATCTGGACATGAGAATGTTGTTAATGTTGTGGTGGTAAAGGAACAACCTAAAAAGGAGACCTCTAATTCTATCACTAGGGAGAAAGAATCAAGGATTATCCTAAAAGGGGGTGCTCCTAAACCTATTGGTCCTACAAAATCAACTACTTTGGCTAAACAAACACCTCCTACAACAAATCATTATAGTTTGGTTGATCAATTACAAAAGACTCCAGCACAAATCTCTATCTTGGAGTTATTGAAACTTTCTCCCAACCACAAGGAGATCTTGGAAAAATCTCTTGTGGAAACTAATGTTCCTATAAAATTGAAGGAAGATAAGTTTCAAAACATGGTAGGACATCTTGTTGCACCACATTGCCTTTCAGTTTCAGAAAAAGATGACATGTCAATCAATCATTCTCAAAATATGCCCTTGCATCTAGAGGTTTTGATTCAAAAACATCATGTTAAGAGAGTCCTCATTGATGGAGGAGACAGTCTAAACATTTGTACCTTGAACCTAGTCAATTCTAGGGTTATCCGAGTCATCTATTGATCCCAAGAAATAAATCACTATAAAAGATTATGATGAGGAGGAAAGATCTTCTAAAGGGATGGTGTTTTTTGACATTCAAGTTGGTCCTATCAAGAAATATAGAATTTTTCAAGTCCTTGACATGAAATTAACTTATAATACTTAATTGGGAAGGCCATGGATTCATGAGATGCAAGCGGTGCCTTCAACCTATCATCAATGTATCAAGTTTCTGTACATGGGTGACAAAATAACTATTGGAGGATGTTCAAATCCCTTTCAATATTGCAATATGGTGAAACCTCTTCATGAGTTATTTTTCCACATAATAGGGAGGATTTATTCTTAGTGTCATCATTGAAGAAACTAAAGAGGAAGTTCCTAATTCAATATTAAATTCTACATCTACTTCAAGTCCTAATGAAACTAACTTCCCTACATCAACTAAGAGAAAGGAGAAGGTTAGTTATGAGGGTTAAATTTAAAATGAAGATTTAGTCAAAATTTATACACCAAAGGAAATATTTTTGAGACCTTCTAAAAATGAAAGAGAACAAACCAAGAGGGAGAACTATCAAAAGATGGGTGAGATGATGCATAAATTTGAAAAACAATATAGAATCAATTCAAAAGGAGTGGGGGAATATTCTGTTTCCCTATTTGATTTACCAAATTCCCCAAAGACACATGGGAAACCTTCAAATTCTCATCCACCTCAAAAATATAACTCTCATTTTGTAAGAGAGAGTGACCAATCAGCCATGGAAAAGGAAGACAATGAAGTTTTACAATGGCTTTATAAAGATGAGGATACTTCAAATAATCCTATTGAAAGAGTGCAACATGTCACCATCCAAACTGGTCAATATGGAAAGGGATTTCAAATAATGAAAAAGATAGGGTACAAGGGAAGAGGATCCTTACGAATAAAAAATAAAGGCTTTCTAGAACCTATCCAACCTCCTTGGAGGTTAAAGGATGAAAAATCAGGAATAGGGTATCAAGAGAAAGAAGTTGGTTCAAGCTCTAGGCATGATTCTTATGAGCATGTAGACATGTAAGAATCTGAGAGTGAAGATGACTCTAGAGAATATGAGTGGGACTCACTATCTGAAGATTATTGTCATGATAGAGAAGTATATTTAATTCCTACCTATGCTACTATACCTAATACAAAAAGTCAAGCCAATATAGATCAAGGGTCGAGCTCTACACATGTACCAATTATTTCTCAAGAATCAAATATAGGACAAGCATCTAGTGACAACCAATGGATAGGTGAACCTTGAGTACCTTCATGGGGGGTGATTCAAATGTTAGATTTAATCCACATGCATTCTTTCCCATGGAAATTAATGAGGATTCTAGTGAAGAGAATCTTGATCTAACCTCCATGGAACACCTTGAGAAAGCACATATTATTGACTTGAGAGATACAATGTACAAACCCTCAAATTAAGTCATGTCCTTGAACCCTTCAAATGAAAAATTACCTAATGAGTCCTTGGCCCTTATTCATCTTGAGCTTATTGATTGGGACTTAACCAAACCTAATGACCTACTTTATTTTCTCAATGATAATGCAATGGCCAAATACCTTAATGTTGTTGAGCCATCTTCCACCAAAAAATTCAATCTAAACATGATGGTGGAGAGTAGGTTCCAATCTCTTAATCCATAAGATAAAATAAAAAAAGTAAAAAATGAAAAGGTCTAGTGGTGAAAACCACCATGTGGTAGTACTAGACCACCAAAAAGTAAAAATAATAGATGTTTCCAAAGGTGAAAACCCAACTATGGCACCTAAGGAAGAGATATTAGATACTTTACCTGAACATGAAGAAGAGAGATATCCTATTTTCACTGAGCCAATAGAAAAGGTTATCATTGTAACTGAATTGGACCCTATGTTTATTCATTTGGAAGCATCATTGGCTCTAGCAGAAAGGAAGGATTTCATCTAATTCTTTCAAGAAAAGAAAATAAACTTTGCATGGTCATATGCAGATATGCCAGGATTGGATCCAAGTTTCATAATGCACCATCTTAATGTAAGGCCCAATGTAAAACCTATGAAGAAAAATTTGAGAAAAATGCATCCCCATGTGGCTTTATTAGTTAAGGAAGAATTGGAAAAGTTACTAAAAGTTGGTTTCTTAAGAGTCATAGCTTATGCAGAATAGATTTCCAATATTGTACCTATTACTAAACATGAAAGCTCCATTCAAGTACACATAGATTTTAGAGACCTCAACCTTTCTTTCACTAAGGATAATTTTCCATTACCTAGCATTGATGCTATCATGGATTTGACGGCAGGACATTCTATGTTTTCATTGATGGATGGATTTAGTTGCTACAATCAGATTAGAATTGCACCTGAGGATCAGGAAAAGACTTCTTTCACTTCCCCTTGGGGTACTTTTTGTTTGAATGTTATACCCTTCAGCCTCAAAAATGTCGGAGAAACTTATCAAAGGGAAATGAAAATTATCTTTCATGACATGATGCATACTTTCCTAGAAGACTATGTGGATGCTATCCTAGAAAAATCACATGAAAGAAAAGAATATCTATCTATCCTAGAAAAGTTTTTTACAAGATTGGAGCAATTTAAAGTAAGGTTAAATCCAAAGCAATGTGCTTTTGGTGTTCAATCTGAAAAGCTATTGGGCTACATAGTTTCAGCAAAAGGAATAGAAGTGGATCTAGAAAAAGTGCAAGAAATCATGGAAATGGAAACACCAAAAAACATTAGTCAAATGAGGTCACTCCAAGGAAGACTTCAATCTATTTGAAGATTCATCTCTCAATTAGTGGAAAAGTGTCACTCTTTTACAATATTTCTACATAAGGATACCATTTTTAAGTGGGATGATGAATGTGAACAAGATTTTACCCTATTAAAGAAATACTTGGTAAATCCACCCATTTTGATGCCTCCCATCAAAGGAAAACCCTTAATATTATACATTCTTGCAATAGAGAGATCTTTAGGGGTTTATTGGCACAAGAGGATGATGAGGGAAAAGAAAGAGCCATTTATTACTTAAGCAGAACCTTGATCAAGTATGAGTTGAATTATAGCTTCATGGAGAAGGCTTGTCTAGCAGTAGTTTTTGCCTCACAAAAAATATGACATTACATGTTGAGGCACAAGGTTAAGTTGATTGCCAAAATGGATCCATTAAAGTATTTTCTTAGCAAAACAACCCTTATAGGAAGAATTGTTAAATGGGTGATGGTACTTAGTGAATTTAACATTGAGTATGTGGACCGAAAAGCTATCAAGGGATAAGTCATAGCTGATCAATTGGCTGAAATTCCTTTAGTTTCTACTCATCCTATTCAAGTAGAATTTCTGGATGCAGAGATAGTTAATGTGGAAGCCAAAGCATGGAAATTATATTTCGATGGATCCTACACTCAACATGGCTCAGGAGCTAGAATTCTATTAATCAAACCACAAGGATACACCATTCCTAAGTCTTAAAAATTTGTGTTCCCATGCACCAACAATATTTTAGAATATGAAGCTTTAGTCATAGTCATTAAAATGGCTTTAGAATGGAACATCACATAACTGCAAGTATATGGGGATTCCCAATTGGTAATCAATCAAATTAATAATGAGTATCAAAATAAGGATGAAAAATTGATACCATATAAAAGGATGGTATATGACTAGAATAAATAATTTTTCTTGATCATATTTGAGAAAATCCCAAGGGATAAGAATAGAGCAGAAGATGAAATGGCTACTTTGGCTTCTTTACATCAAATGCGTGATTAGAATGCTAGGTATGAATTCTTGGTGGAAGAGTTGGTGAAACTGGATTTTGACCTACCTGAAACTAAAATCATTTTCCTTATAAATGGACATGACTCACCTTGGTATTGAACCATTTATACCTATCCAAAAGACCAAGTTTTACCTTTAGACCAAAGTCGTGCCCAAAAATGACACTTCATATTCCAAGCGGCTCATTACACTATCCTATCTGACACATTGTATCACAAAGGTCTTGACAGAATGCTACATATGTGTCTAGAGGATGAGTAATCAAAGTTAGCTTTAAGAGACATTCACGAGGGTATTTTTGGGTCTCATTTGAGTGGGTTAAACCTAGGCAAGAAAATCCTTCGTATGGGGTATTTTTGGAAAACCTTAGAAGAGGATGCTTGCCACTTTGTTAAAGTGTGTTCAAAATGTCAATATCATGGAGATGTGATCCATGTGCCTACACAAAAGTTACACCCATTCCTTACACCATGGCCATTTTACCAATGGGGATTTGATCTTATTGGAATGATTTATCCACCTTCTTCCAATGGTCATAAATACATCATCACAGCAACATAATGTTTTAAAAAATGGGTAGAGGTCATGCCTTTGGAAACTACAATGGGAAAACATATCTTTATGTTTATTCTCAACCACATAATTTGTAGATATGGTACTCCTCATGCCATCATCACTGATAATGGGAAACAATTAAGAATAAAGATGTGGATGAACTATGTGAGACCTTCCATATAATACACCATTCTTCCTCCATTTACTATTGTCAAGGTAATGAACAAGCTGAAGCTACAAATAAGAATATCCTTAAAATATTGAAAAGATTGGTTGAAAAATTAGGAAGAGATTGGTACATCTAAATAAATCCAGGATTGTGGGACTATAGAACAAGCATTTGAACACCAATAGGAGCTACACCATTTTCTTTGGTTTATGGGGCAAAAGTTGTTCTACCTTTGGAGGTTGAGATCCCATCCTTAAGAGTTTCATTAAAAGTATTAATAAATGATGAGGATTATAGGGTTTCCCAACTTCAATAATTGGAATTGTTGGAGGAACATCAAACACAAGCTTATGAGCTTTTGAAAGTGTATCAAAACAGAATCTCACGGAATTACAACAAACATATCAAACCTAGAAACTTTCAAGTGGGAGACTTAGTGTTAAGAGAAAACCCTAAAAACCAAGCAAAGAGAGAAAAGAAAGGGAAATGGGAGGAAAATTGGATTGGACCTTTTGTGATTACTTCTTCTTTTGGAATGGGGACATACAAGCTAGCTAAATGTGATGGTGATGAGTTGCAAGAACCTATTAACAACATCCATTTAAAGAGGTTTTATACCCGATCAGATGAAAGAGTGCATGTTGAAAGTGTATCAGAAGAGTGTGCATCTGATGAGTTCAGCATCATTCTTTATACATGAGAAAAGTTTAAAAATCCAAAAAAATGAGAAAATTTCAAAATCCAAAAATTTAGAA
This sequence comes from Thuja plicata, assembly GCA_018584345.1. Taxonomy (NCBI): domain Eukaryota; kingdom Viridiplantae; phylum Streptophyta; class Pinopsida; order Cupressales; family Cupressaceae; genus Thuja; species Thuja plicata. The sequence continues at coordinate 1,711,458 of MU225546.1, forward strand.
GATTCAAAAAATTCAAAAATAATGGAAAAGCAAAAAAGCATAAAAAGAGGAAATTGAGCATGAAGAAAGAAAAAACATTCAAAAATCAAAAAAATGGTTGTCTTGGTGAAAACCTAGCAAATAGGTGCCTTGATGATACCAAAAATAAAAATAAAAATATCAAAGAAAAAAATTTGAAAAAGAGAAAAGTGCCTTGGTGAAAACCTAGTAATAGGCGCCTTGGTAGCAAAAAAAAGGAAAAAAAAGAGCAATAAATAGCAAAAGTTGAAAACCTAGCAAATAGGTACTTTTTGACCCCTTAGGTCTTACCTAGTTCCATTTGTACATATTTACTTTTCCTCATCCCATTTGTATATCCTCATTGCATTTTTCATTTGTGCATAATCATAATAAAGTCTTTCAACTACATTGTCACATACTAGGTTTCATTTTCCCAAAATTTACACATGGTCTCATTTTTCACTTGGGGGAAAAGCATTGGTTTTGATACAAATGGATTCAATAAGTGCTACTTTATGGTCACATGACAGAAGAGATTTTCAGATCTTCAGAGAGGAGATATTTTTTAACCTTTGAAGGATATCATTGTTCAAACCAAGCATTCGATCTTGCAACTTGATCCTCGAGATTAATGACCTTATTATCAGAATTAAAATTTGACAAAACCTAAATGATCAGAATGTCTGGAATTCTATTGAAAATATTGATACAATACAAAACACTTGAAGTTTTTGATGATATTCATTGACTTTTCAAGTCATGTCTTTTTAGCTACTCAATGATGTTTCAACTAGATTGGCGATGATGAAGACATGATATTTTCTTGACTGTGTGTGACTATTTTGAGGAATATCCACCAACTTGTATGAATTCGTCTAAGGATATGATCATAAAATAACCATTGAGGAATTTCATATAGGAAGAAGAGTTAACCTTTTTTTGTTTACGCAAATGGATATCTTGGATATTTAGATCTTCCATATCTTAATACCAAAATCCAATTTCAACATTGAATCTAATGAAACCGGTATTCAGAGTCCCATAGTTGATTATTCAACTAGTGAGGGTTGTACTAGTTTCTAAATGATTCCATAAGTGATGAAAGGGGTATTCATATTATCATGATGTGGTCAGTGATGATTGTACTTGCTCCTAGTTCCACAATGCTCAATGATGAAACTATATCTCTATTGCATTTCTTTGCCAAAAAGCTAGTGACAGTTAGTTGCATTGCATTGTATTTTCATGATAGATCAATTACATGTTTAATGGATTTTCCAATTTTAAGGGGGTTAAGAATTTTGGGGTTAATACCATTTATCTTGTTTCAAATCAAGTATGTGTGATTCTCTTTTGCATTCATGGCATTAAATTAATAATCAATCATTATCTTTTATATCAAAAATAATAAAGAAAAGATTCATTAAGCATTAATCATTATCCATTTTGCAACCATTTAAAAAGTGAATTTCATATAGATTTCATACATCAAAATCCAAAATCATGTTGCATTCATTTTACCATTGCATTGCATTCATCATAAATAAAAAACATATAGAAGTAGTTGCATATCATTTGCATCCATCTATCTAGTCATATCTTAGACACTGCATCTATAGCATATAAAAGTAAATGCATCATAGAAATCATATAGCCCTTCATATAAAGAACTCTCACATCAACATCATAACAATGTTATGGTATCAAAGAGTATCATAAATAAATATCCATCAAAATGTCCATAAATATCTATATATCATGTACGTCACAAAAAATTGGTACATCATCAAAATCCTGATCAAATATACATTTGGTCCATCACTGCACATCATGAGGGTCCAAATCAATCTTTCTCAAATCAAGACCCACTAGAGGCACCTGATCCATCTCCTCTACCTATATCACCTTGGCCATCTGGATCCCTTTTTGATGATCTATCCTATGTACTAGGAGGAGCTTGACTAGTACTAGCTACACTCGGCCTCTGTGCCATCATAGTCATAAATTGTTGCATCATAGTCACAACCTGATCAATCCTACTAGTAATTGTAGCCAAACCAGTCTATAAAACCTATACATCCTACTCTAATATGGCAATGGTACCTAATTGTACATGTGACTATACCTATACAGGTGTTTGAGGCACCTTTTGTGCCAAAATCTAGGGACCTATAGGCACCTATTATGTCAGAATCTATGGAGCAATAGACACCTAATGTGCCATAATCTATGGACACTATCCCTATAAAGGAACTTATCTAGTAGTAGCTACCTAAACCTATCTACAACCCTTGTCATATCTAACCCCATACAACTGCTGGTACTGCCAGTACTGGTCTAGCCCTAAAACCACCACCTCTGCCCCGTGCATGACCACCCCGCATTCAAGGTCCCACCTATCCTTTTCCTTGAGCTCTCAGAGATCTCATTACTATAGGATCCTTTTTTACTCTCTTTACTATATGTGCTCTCAAACCTCAACCTCCACCTCCTGCATCATCATCATCATCACAAGTCCCATCCACATCAAGGATCGGCTTTGTTGGATCTATGAATCTCATAAACCTATATCTAGAAAACCACTCCCTATACTCAATAGACATACCAACATCAGAAACATGCTCTAACATGTCCCATCTAATGATGCCCAATTGATCAATCTTTGTACAAGAAAATTTGTAATCAACCTAAGCCCCCCACATAGAATGCTCCAAATGTAACCGAGAATACAATGCCATACCGTATGGCATATCCTGAACTCTGCCAAACTATCATAATACTTTTCCAAAGAAAAATATCTCAATCACTAGAGGTGATTGTCCAATCATCCATAAAGGGGAGAACATATATGGAAGCTCATCACCATCCTCTCTCCAGCCCTTGCAACCCAAATATAGTCTCCTGATGACCTGATCAATATCATCAATCATCCTATGCCAGTAATCTACCTTTCCCAACTGAGGCTAGACAATCATACCATCATAGATAAATGTGTAAGGCCATCCAGACCCTGCAGTCGAGCTACAATCGGTCTAGTGACTAGGTTGTGCTCCCAAGTCCATAAATATAACAGCATAGCTCCTGCAGATAATGTTGCACTCTCTCGATAACCCACATGGTGCAAATTATGATACAAAAAAGAAAGAACACATGAACCCCAATCAAATCTCTAAGGATGCTCAAGTAAGTCCTATAGTATCTGACCCCATCTAACTGCAAATCTGCGTCCTCGTCGATCAAGGAGAAGTAATACGATGATCACTACACCTAGAACTATACGCAAAGATGGAAATGATGCAAAATTTTCCCATGTGATAGAATAATCTCCAATTGTAGGATCTGTAAAGACCCATCTACATGCACTCCCATCATACACCTAAACATAATAAACTTTGTATCCTCGTGTCAGGATGTGCAGCAACCTATACAGGTCCTCTGGTGTAAGTGTCATATCTCTAAGTGGCAAGTGAAAGGTATTATGGTAGGAGTGCCAATGCTCTACCATAGCTGTCACTACTCCCCTATTCATTTGGAACCAAGGTATATCAAGAAGGAAAGAAAAATTGCACTATTCAATCACACGAGTCTCTAGTCTAGTCAAATATTGGGCTAAGTCAAGCAACCAAGATGGTAGGCTCTGCATATATAACTTACGGAACCGTGCCTATTTTTCAAAAAAGTGAATCTTATTAGCATAATCATATTAGTGGATCATTTCAATTCAATCAACAAAAATCAATTAAATCTTCTACTCTTTTTTAGCACATCAACCTATTGTTCCTAACTCTAGATCGTGAGAAGCCCGATCAATATATCAGTTATCCTACCAATCACTTATCTATCCAATCAGATTGGCATATCAAACATCCATTAATGTGATCATTCTAACATCCTAAATACTTTGTGTCATTACTAAATACACCTATATATCTTGGGAATCAGTCCGTTAAACGAGACATTCAATCGCAATCAGTTTGTCCTCTTTTAAATTAGGTGTTCATCATCTTTCTTGTAGGTGTCACTTCATAGAGTGTATGCATGATTTTGTGCCAAGCATTATTTTATCCATCATACACATGATTTAACCTATTGGATGTGGTACTTCACTTTGTACGCATTGTTTTCCCTAGTTAGCGGCATTTCAATCATCATAAGCGACATTTTACATGGTGTTTTTTCCTAGGTTTTTTCACAAGGTATTTTATCTATCCTACGCATGGTTTGACCTATCCTATATGTGGTGTTTAACTATGCATAGGCATCATTTCAATGCGGGGATGCAACATTTTACACTCTGAGGCATGATTTAACATATCATACACATCATTTTTCTTGGCAATGACCTAATTTACCCTAGCATGCGTCATAAAAACACTAAATAGAGTCAATCAAAGAAATAAATACACTGAGAGGTTTGAATTCACTTACCAAATGTCCATAGTCAACAGGTCTCTAATATCTGTGCCCTTGCTGAAAATGATGATCTTGAATAGGGACTGTTAGCACTTTTTCTTGTAGAATCAATATATAACAATAAATGCTTGACTCTTTGTTTCCCAATTCAGATTCATACAGTGAAAAGGATAATTAACAAGGATAAAATTCCTTCTACACTTTTTTCTCCACAAACCCAGGCGGGTGCACCTTCAACAGACTACTGATTTTCAGAAAATCTAATAGTGGATCAAGGATTCATGATCCTTCTTCTTTTTAGGCCACTTGGCTTAGGAAGAATAACCTATTGATTCTCTCTTCAAGGAATGACTATGATGAATTTTATTCAAGACAATTATCTAAGCATGTATACTTTAGATGATAGAAAGTAAAGATTGATTATTATTTTATTGATTTGATGATAATGACTACTTATCATAACTTGACCAGTGCCTAATCTTGGGCCATAGAGTCACAACAAAACATACAATCAGAAGAGATAATTAATTGAAACACAAGTAAAACTTTAGATAGAATGCCTTGCAGACTATCCTCTCACTCTTAAACCCCTATATCAAATTCTTGCATAAAACCTTAACCCTCTGGAACTATTTGCAAGATTTAAACCTTCCTTGCAAGCAACTCGCAAATAACAACATAGTTACCTTATAACTAGTATATTTAAAATTCCTTACAAATTAAACATGAAAGAGGTAAATGTAAATGCAAAAAGACATCAATGATGCAAGACTATAAATTCTATTGTATTTTATTAATAATCCTTTGATTTAAATATATTTCAAACTTCATTGAAAACTTGAGACTTAGACACAATTCAAAAGCCTGCCTCGCAGTTTTGATTTTACCATCCTTTACAATATATTACAACTTCCTATTTATAGTCAGCATTAGTCATCTTGGAATCCTTAAATATCAAGGATGCAACAAGCTTTGGATGACTAATCTATAAGACAAAAATCAGAGCCAAATAAGACAAAATAACAAGCTGACAGAATAACCACTTTTGCTACAAGATATTCTAACTAATTATTTATCCTATGAATGCTTGGTGATTGTATTTTCTTGGAGGCAGCCATTTGGAATCTATTATCTTTGATGTAGGTGATGTAGGATCTTGAATTCCAAATGTATCAACCACTCTCTTGGGCTTCATCATCCACTTGCATGTCCTCGCCTTCACCTGGATCAACTATTGTGTACTTGTTTTTCTAGGAAGAGTACACCTCAAAACTTGGCCAATTGAAGCTAAGCACTTCATATTTTCTATTGTTGATCTCCTTCCAGGTGGTATATGCCTTTTCAATCTGATCTGACCAAAATGCAAAAAATGATCTAGCCTTGCCAACTATCTCAATTGTTTGAACAAGCAGCAGTGTACTTTCTAAGGTTATTTTGTTGTTGGTTCTAACCACCAATTCTTCATTCATTTGTCGATGCCATAACACCTCATCTTTGATCTTTCCATTTTTTTCTGAAGAGATTTGGGAACATCTCATGCCTATCTTGTCAATATTCTCTTTCCAGGGCCATTATTTTTCTTATGAAAATGTCCCTTCTTATATCCATGTCCATGAGTAGTTTGACACATTTATGAGTGCCAGTCAGGACTATGTTAACATCATTCTCCTTCTTACAAGTGGTGTGGAAGAATTTTAACTCTCCTCCCTTCCCTTTCCACTTATTTACCAATTGTTCTAACTTGTCTTTGTCTTCATTATATTCATTTATCATACTAACAATTTTCTTACCTTGAGCATAGATAGCAGTGGGCACCAATTCATGTGCACAATGCATAAGAGTGTTGTGTATCTTATATGTAGATTTTTTCTTTACCCATGCCTCTGAAGGCTTTAGACTGCTCAACCCATTCTTTCTTCTATCTTTCCAGCTCTGCTCTTTCAGCTTTTAATCTGGCCTTTTCTTGCTCAACTTCCTCTAGTGTGGAAAAATTAGATGGTGTAGGGGATGGAGGATAAGTAATGCTAGGAATAGATGAGGAAGGCTGATGGGGGTCTTGTATAAGCCTCTTTTGAGGAACTAATTGCACTATTTTCCTTCCCTCAAGGAATACAATTCTATCATCTTTTTGCATAGACTTGACCCTTTCATTATTGTAAGCTTTCAGAACAACTTCATATTTTTGTGTCAAGTTCTTAAAAGCATCTTCTTGCTTCTCAGCTACCTTTCAACTGAAATTAGAAGTTTGTAAAGCAAGGTTATCTGCCTCCACACCTGAGGTATCTAAAATTATTTTTACAATGAGGCTACCTATATCATTATCCTGATCATCTTCATTTGTTCTTTTTATATTTTTCTTCTTCAAGGACCAAATTGCTTGTGCTACATTATCTTCACTAAACTAGGCACCAATTGATGTTCCAGTGGTGTTCAATAGTTTGGCTTCCTTCCTTATAACATCAAACACAATTGCATTAGCCAAATCCCACTGGGGTAAGATAAGGACCCCCTTTTTCTTTACCAACTCCCTGCCCTCTTCAGGGGTTATCTTGTCAAACTTAGTGATCATTTCTTGTTTGACTTTCTTTTCAATGTTTTCTTTTCTCTGGCTAGGCTGAGCTTCTTACATCTTGTGAAACCTATCCTTAAATTCATTAGTATGGGTTCTCCATAGGAATTGAATGAAGGCTCTAGCCTTAAAAAAACTATCATCAGACATAGATTCTTCACTAGCCTATTTAGTTACAGGGTCTAGCTCCTTTCCTGCAAAATCTGCTACTGTACGATCTAGAGTTGCATGCCTACGTGCCTCTGGAACTCCTTCTTGTAGCTCTTGTGTTGTAAAAAAAACATGCCTTGTATTTCCCATTTGGACCAATTGCTCTGCAATAGCTCGGTCCTCCATTTGTAGAGGGGATTGGGAAGGGGAGTATACATCACTTGCTAGTTCTTTTCCTTCTATTTTTTGCCTCTTTGGAGAAGGTAACTTTTGGGCACTAATATCTGCTGGCCTTTTCCCCTTTTGACTACAAGATTTTTCAATCTTGGGCATAATTGTATTGTACCCTCTCCTTTTGTAAACTACATAATTTCTAGGTGGGACTACCATTCCCTGTGTACATTTTCTCATAATAGCCTTAGCTTTTTCTGGCTCAGTTTCTATTACTTTTTTTTTTTCTTCTGGTTGAGAGTCTGCATGATATCTTCAAACATTGTCATAAGAGACTCAATCTTTTTAGCCCGGGGTGAAAATACCTTCAAAGGGTCATATGACCTATCAAAATTGTGGATAAAATCCAAAGATTTATTATACACCAGCCATTTTTATTTCCTGACCTCGTGATCATTCAGATCAAACACATTCCTTATAATATCATCTAGAAAATTGAATTGGTGTTCTAGTGCCAGCACTTGGTTCTTTTCCTGAACATGTCCATAATGAAACCTTCATTGTCTGCATACCTTGATACAAATGTTACTAGATGGTATGGCTCAAAATACTTATCAAATTATGTCCATCCACCTTTTGTAATGATGAAGTGGTTGGCTCTGGTGAGGGTAGGGAAAATACTTCGCTTCATCTTGTCTGTTAAGGCTTCTTCGTGTAACCCACCCATTTGCCTCAAAAAATTTCCTATGCCAATCTTCAATGGAACTCTATAAGGTAGAACATTATGGGTTCCCTTGAATCCATAAACTTTGATAACTATGGAGACAGGGTACAAGATGAGATCTCCCCAATTGTGGACAATTTTCAATTTAGGGGCATACTCTAGAGGCCTTAATAATCTCATCATATCTATATGGATCCTAGGGTTTTGCTTACATAATAAAAATTTGAGCCTAGCAGAAAAGTATCTATTAAAATTTATGTAGTTGGCTTCCTTTCTGTTCCAAGACAAATCAACACTCCACAGTTGGATAGGCAAATCCTCATCTTCCTGAAATTTAAAAAGATCCATTTCTTCTTCAAATAAATCAGCACTATTGAACAAAATCATATGCATCATTAGATAATACCACCCCATTGACTTGAGTATGTTCTTATCCTTTATGCCTATTAGACCTTCATGCATTAACTCAGCAATGTAAGAAGCATAATCAAAAACCACTGACAGGTGGGGATGCAAAATCTAAATAACCATAAGCATGAGATGGATAGGCATTGTTGCTTCTTCATCTTCTCCTAATACAAGGCATAGGGCACTATACATTTTCCTAGCCTTGCTATTGAAATAGTCCAGTTTGAATGGCTCTAGTGTGTTTGGGCCCACAACAATAAAATCCCCTATCTTATTGAAATATCCTTTTAAAGACTCATTTCTATAGTACTCCTTCTGAGTCTGGTAGACTTTTTTAAAATAGTTGAAATCAATGTCATCCATTTGAATGGATAGGTCACTTAATTTGAATATCCTTCTGATTTTAGCAACTGTGATAGTCAACATCACATTTCCCTCTATGTCTCTTAAAAACCTGGATACCCTGTCATATGTATTTTCTATCAAATTAAAAAGGTTTGTGTCCATAAATACCTCGGGCATTATTAATTTTCCAACATCAAGATCCCATATGTTGCAATCTAGGGAGGGAGAATTCCTCTAACTATAAGCGGTTTTAAAAAAATTCAAACCATTTTTGCTAGTCCTAGGATCCTTGGCCAATCCACCCATATCATATTAACCCTCCTCGACTCTAAAATGGGGATGTGCTGGAACTACTTTCTTAGCCTAGGTAGCATCACCTATGGACCCACTCAACTGTTGTAGAAGGTTGTCTCTAACATTTCTATCTTGATATTCTACCTTTCCAGAGAATTCAATCCTAGGGGACATTTTGTGAATCTAGGGCTTCTTACAGGGATGATGTTCAGATTTAAACAATAACTCTGAGACGTTTTCAAATTTCAAATCTTACTGGAAGCATGAATTTCCACTGTATGATAGAAGACTTAACCGTTCTACAATTTGTCGCAAAGAGCTCAAGATTAATGCAATTCTAATTTTCACTTGAATGATTTTGATGAATTATGGTGACCTCAAGTTGGAAAAATGAATTATATGGCTTCAATCAAATCATTCACATTGAATTGAACTGAGGTGGCCACACATTCTGCAATCAATTCATCTGGTTCAAAATTCACAACTTAATGGCTCACTGATGATCATTTTAAGAACTTTGAATCTGGACCGTAGATCTTCAACAAGCTTTCCTTCATTTGACGGTTCTCATCTTTTCCCAGAAACAACTATCTATCTGGGACAAATTTTAGCATGAATTGTTTGCCTAAATGCTAGATCTTGATCACTTTCTCCTTAAGTGATCAAGTCAACCATCAGATTCATCTTAACCTATCTCTAGGTTATCTCACCTTGAGTTTACTAACTATAGCTGCTACGTCATCAACTAGGACACATGTCAACACATCTTAATAGCTTAATTGTTACATCTCAATCACTTTCTCCTTAAGCCATTAAGTGAGCCATCTGATCTTTTCAAACTTGCACTTTCTTTAACATGATCTCTGCATTGTACATGACTTACATTTTCTTCCATGTGTCATCACCACTTAATCACTTATCCATTAGATGTCGATCACTTTGCCTTTAATTAATTAAGCCAACCTTCAGATCTTTCTGTACATGCTCTTCCTTTAATTCTTCCTTTATGACCCTAGCTAGACCCACTAGGACATGCAGTGTCATGGCTTAATCACTTAAGTGATAGATTTCATGCACTTTGCCTTTAAGCGATTAAGTGAGCCATTAGATCTTCAACAAATTGTCCACCCTTTAATCTGTGATCAACTTCACCTTTAGTGGAATACACATCACCACCACTTAATGGCTTAGATGTTAGATCTCACATAGTTTTTAGATAAGCCATTAAGTCATCTATCGGATCAGAATCAAACTGTCTGCACTTTAATCAATGTCTGCTCAGAATACATGGGTCCACCAACTACCACATGTCAACACCACTTAATTTCTTAACTGATAGATGTTGCACATCTTGGCAATAAGTGATTAAGTCCACCATTAGATCATTCTGAGCATTAATCTTTGTCATATTACCTATGACAGAACCCACATCATTCCTTTTGACATGCGTCACTTAGACTTAATCACTTATATGATAGATGTCGATCATGTTGGGATTAAGTGATTAAGTCTACCATTCGATGAAACAAGATCTGCCCACTAATTAAATGAGAAACTTTCTGACCATTAGACCCATCAAAGACACATGACATCATGGCTTAATTGCTTAAGTGATAGATTTTTTTCACTTTGGGAATAATCCATTAACTGGGCTGTTAGATTAAAACACACTTGCACGACAGATAATGAATTTTAATTAAAACATTTGTGGACTTAGAACTTAGGGAATAATACCGGACCACAGTGTTAGGACTGACAACTTAAATAATATGAAAATTTTAAAAGGAACCCATTCGAGACATGACTTTTAAGTGGAAAAAGGTAACATGAAATTAGAAACTTATTTTGACACTTAGGGTTTTAGGACCAAATTTACACTTTGAGACATGAAACAAGGGTTTTCAGCACTTTAGATAGGTTAAGGGATTAAAACAATATTTGCAGAGGCATAAGAAAAATTTCAACCATGATTTTAAACCCCTTGAGCATAAACATGACAGGAAACTTCAAAATTTTACAAGGCTGACTTAGGAACATTAAATATTACCAACAGTGGCTCTCTCTGAGGATGCTTAAACGTCAGTTTATAGAAATAATACAAATCTCTGGAAAAGTAGACCAAAACTACGCTAACCCACAACTGGAAAAAAATACACAACAGAAACAAAAACACCTGTACATATGATACAACACTACTGTGCATGGAATAGAAGATCTAATTGAAGAAAATTTTCAAGAATTGTCCATGCACTGGCAATTCCTATTCTTCATCATCCATATTCCTGAGGAAATATGAATCCTTTCCAAAAATATGGGAGATGAAAAAGGGCCCCAACCATAATGACTCAAACTTTTTATTCTTTCCTTTCTCTTCATCCCTGGTATTCCATTGCAACACAAAATCACTAGGCTAGAACTTTCTTTCATGTCCCCTTCTATCAAAGAGGTATTTCATTTTTTGCTGCAATTTGACATTTTCTCTCTGGCTTTCTCTCCTTATTTCATCCAATTCTACCAATTGAACCATTCTTTCTTTCATAGGCTTAGAGACTTGAATATCATCATCTTGAATGAATTTGTAAATTGGGAGTAAGTTATTGATAGGAATCTTTGACTGAACACCATACACTAGCTCAAAGGGAGACTTTCTAGTGGCCTTTTTGACAGTGAGTTTGTCTGCCTAAAGGGAAAGTTTTAACTTTATATGCCAAGCTCTTTTATTACCTTCCAGGGTCTTTTTCAAAATTTTTAAGAGATTCTTATTGTTGGATTCTTCTTGACCATTCACTTTTGGATGGTATGGGGATGAATAAGATATAAAAATTCCCATATTAGAGTAGAAATCAGTAAATTCTTCAGACATGAAACACATGGCATTATCCATCACCAACTTAATGGGAACACCAAATCTTGTGATCACATTGTCCATCAAAAAATCAATGACCATTGTTCTTGTTGCTCTTTTGGTTGGAACTGCCTCTACCCATTTTGTAAAATAATCAGTCACCAACAGAATCCAACTATGGCCCCCACTTGACTTCTGAGCAAATTCTCTGATGAAATTCATTCCCCACATGGCAAAGGGGGTTTCTGCTACTACAGGATTCGGTAATAGAGCTCCTGAAAACTTCATTTTGCTTGAGAATATTTAACATGGTTCACATTTTCTAACAAAAGTATAAGCATCTTGGAACAAACAAGGCTAATAATATCTAGCTCTCAAAATTTTATGAGCTTTTGATCTTGCAGAATAATGCCCTCCACACATTCCAGAATGCATTTCACTCAAATTATTCTCTGATTGTCCTTTTTCAAGACACAATAACAAGATCCCATATCTATTTTTCAAAACAAATCACCATGCAACAAGACATATTTCTAGGCCTATAATCTTAAACTCCTCCTTTGGTTATCACTTAGGTTATCTGGACATTTAGAATTTTTCAAAAAGTATACAATATTAGTATACCAGGGTTGCATTTCAATAATTGTCTGGAAATTTCCATTTGTATCAATATTGTTGACTTGAACTAGGTCTAGATTCACTTCAGTCATTAGTTTTTCCAATCCTAGTCCTCTCACCAACTTTGTGATATGGATGTCCAAATCAAACTCTTGAACTTTGTTTATCCATATGCATCTTTTCCCTGTTACCTCATTTTGAACAAATCTGTCTTTGACAACAGCATGAGGAACATAAGCATTTACCTTTGCATATACCAAGTATGGCCTAAAATCCTTAACTGCCTTTACTAAAGCATAATCCTGTTTATCCATCAACTGATAGTTCAATTCAGTTGATTGCAATGACTTGCTGAAAAATGAAGTGGGATGTTCAAATCCCTCACCATCCTTTTGCAATAGGACTGCTGCAATAGTATGGAAAGAAGCAAAAGTGAATAAATAAAAGGGCTTGGTATAATCAGGGGACACTAGGACTGGTGCTTCTTGGATAGCTTGTTTTATTTTTTCAAAAGCCAATCGTGCCTCTTGGTCCCATTCAAGTCTTACATTTTTCTTTAGGAATCTGACAATGGGTTTGACTAGTTCTGCAAAGTTGGCAATAAACCTCCTGACAAAGTTGATTTTCCCTAGAAATAATTGTATACATTTTAAGTTTCTAGGAGAAAGTACCTTTTGAATGGCTTCAAATCTTTCAGGATCTATCCATACTCACTCCTTTGACACTATGTGGCCCAAAAGTTTCCCCTCAGTAACCGCAAAGTGACACATCTTTGGGTTCAAAGACACCCCATATTCCAATGCTTTTATCATCACTTTCTCCAAGTGGTTGCAATGATCCTCTGCCCTTTTTGAAAAATTTGTTAAATCATCTTGGTATACTACCATTAGAACATCTATAAGATCTTTGAATGGCACATCCATGGCCCTTTGAAAGGTTCCACCAACATTTTTCAAACCAAATGGTATGCGAGCATACACATAAGTGCCCCAGGGAGTAGTAAATGTTGTTTTGATTTTCTTAGATTCTTTTACTAGTACTTGATTGTACCCTGAGAACCCATCCATCATAGACAATAAATCACATCCAGTGACTTTATGCAACATGGCCTCCATATTGGGTATTCCATATTTATTTTTTAATGAGGCCACATTTAGGTTTCTGAAATCAATGCATAATCTTATGTCCCCATTCTTCTTCCTCACAGGGACCAAGTTAGAAACCCATGATGAATGCCTGATAGGCTGAATTATGCCTGCATCTCTCAGCTTTGTCAATTCTATCTACATTTTGGTATCCAGTAGTGGATTAATGGGCCTTTGTTTTTTCCTGAATGGTTTTATATCCTCTTTCAGAGGGATGTCATGCTGGAATAAGTCTTTTCTATAATCTTTCAAATCCTCATAAGACCAGGTAAATACATGTTTGTATTTCTTTAGCAACTTTATCAAATTCAGCCTCACATTTTTATCCAATTTCTTTCCAATATAGACTAACTGAGGAGAATTTTTAGATCCTAGATTGATTTCTTCTAAATCTCCTATTGTTGCATTGGACTTCTGGGTCATATAATTATTGTTTATACTGAACATGCCTTCTAACTCAACCAACCCTTTGAGAATGTGATTAGTAGCCAGCTAGATAACTTCTTGATCAAAGATATACTCCTTATCACCCACAACTGCTACTAGAGATTCACAATCAATATTCTGACCATCATACTGATCTACACACTGAATGAACCTAAGGATATCATCATCATCCTCAAATACTTGCCAATTATGAATATTGTTAGGGACTGCAGATCTACTTTTTATTTCTATCACAGACATGCCAGTAAGAGTGACATCATTATTTTTTAGGGCAACATTGGAAAGGAAGTCTACCATTATGTTATTTTATCTCTCTATCCATTGGATATTGAAGGCATCAAATAATTCTATCCTATCCCATAATGCATACTTGTACAATTTTAGTTTGTCATCTTTAGTAGCATAATGTTCCCTTATCTAAGATATGATTAAATGAGAATCCCCATGAACTTTCAAACATTTAATACGATGCTTAATAGCAATATCCATTCCCAAGATTAATGCTTCATACTCAATAGTATTATTTGTACATTGGAAAGTTAGTAGGATGGAATACTTGAAAGTGATACCTGATGGGGAAATAAACAAGACTCCAGCTCCTGATCCTTCCTTGGAGCATCCTCCATAAAAATACATTTTCCAGAGTCCACCTTGTTGCAATAAAAACTCATCCACAATTTTTTCAGTATTCTTTAGTTGTTGCTTGATCTCTTCCATAGTAAAGGTTTCCATATCAACATCTACACAACAATTTAATTGGTCAAGTAGAACCACCTCCACCATGACAGGTGACAGGGGTTCTATGTACAACTTGACCTCATTTCCATTTACATAGATAGTTACATAGGATAAATCTAATTGCATATTTCCACCCACTTCTTCTACCCATTGTCTTGATAGAATCATACCATAATATGGTTTAGTGTCAACAACCACTATATCCATCCTGTAAGTTGCTTCAGGGAAAGTAGTAATTTTCACCTCAATATCTTTCATTGTTCCTATCACAGGAACTTCCCTGTTGTCCATAGCATAACAAATTCCAGTAGGTGTGGTGACTTGAAGGCCCAATTCCTTCATGACATGATAAGACATTACATTTTTTGCAGCTCTAGAATCAATCATGCAATTTTTTACTAAGAAATTGTTAACCATTAAGGTGACATAAAATGGGTCAACAGATAATGGTTCTTGGGTAATTATGTTGCCAATGCAAATATTGGAAAATTCTTTGCTTTTTTTTTTTCCTTTTAATTTCCCTTATCTTTCCTTAACAAGTGGACTATCTCATCTACTATAATTTGATGTCAAGGGTGTTTTCTCTTGGTTCAGCATAGACACATCATCTATCCCTTTTAGGAGTGCCAAAGCAGCTTCTTTGTGTTCTCTTATTTTTAGCATCTCCATGAGTGGGACTAAAACCTTCATTTGATTCTGGGCATGTATCATGTCAAAAAGGGGTAATTCAAAAGACAAATCACTCATCTTTTTACCTTTCTTGTATTTATCATTGGATATTTGTTCCTCCTTTGCTTCTTCCTTTTCAATATGAACAAAAGAGGGTCTTGCTTATCTTTCAAGCTTTTCATCTTTATTCCCCTTGACATGAGAATCCTTAGTAACTTGAGGTGAATCCTTTCTAACATAGACAAGGGTAGGTTTACCTTGAGCTATTTTCATAGTTCTATTTCTCATATTATATGCATTTCTGGCTTGATTAATTGCTGCAATAGTCAAAGATCACTTTTCCTCATCAGTAGGAGTTTTAAAATGAGAATGTGAGTTGTCACTTCCCACTGTATTTATAGTTTCTTTTGAAACACTGTCAACCTGATCACTTTGGTAGGGTGGAATTTGTGATTGATATTCTAAACAAGAATTATCTTCTATACACAAGTTATCAGAAGATGAACCAGTGTCATAAAACCATGGGTATGGTTTCTTTACTGTGAACATATTAATAGTAGGGCCTTCTTGTTCCCTTTCTTCTATTTGATCAAACAAATCCTAGGCTACTACACAATGATAAGAGTAATATATAATATTGCAAGCATCACACGAGGGAGTGTTCTCAACATAGTTGGCACTGTTCCTTTTTAAAGGATCTGGGGTTTCTTTGGCTTTTGGGTTATCTTGTCCATCACAGACTCGCTTGCCATTGTTCCAATTTTTTTTATATGGGTAGTCTCTCAGGTTTGGTTTTTTATCAAACCTTTGGTTAGTGTATTTATTGTCATGGTACCCTCCCCTATCATTCTTATCCATTTTGGCAGCAAGATCTTTTACTGCACTAACCAGTTTGTCTACTGTATCTTCTTCTTTGATAGTTTTGTTGGCTGGTCCCTTTTCTTTCCAAAGTTTATTGTCCTCCCTCTTTCCCAATTTTCCTGATACTCTTCTATTACTTTCAATATCAATAGCTATTTTGTAAGCATCTCTTAAGGTTGTTGGATTTTTATCTCTGAGTAAATAGGACATTTTACCATCAGCAGCATTAATATATGTAGTAAGACATACTTCTTCATCTAACCCCAAAACTTGGAATAGTTTATTCATGGCCTTTTGAAATCTACTGTTAAAATCAACCATACTCTCATTAGGGAAAATTTTAATGTTATTGAATTCATTCAACATGTATTCATAATTCACGTGTTCTCTATATTGTTCTCTAAAAGATTTCAAAAATTCATCCCAAGATGCAATGCTATCATTAGGAAAATTTATGAACCAATCCCTAGTATCTTCTGTTAATGATTGAACAAAAAGCTTCATAATGACATCCTCATTTTCAATTTCAATGTCACTTATCTTATCACTAAAAATTTTCAAATTCTCTTCACAAGTAACAACATTATTTCTTGTGAACTTGGGGATTTTGTCTCTTACCTCATTGGGGATCACATTAGGGTGATCAGGAATGCCTTCAAAGAAAAGGGATTTGTATATATTCATGTGGAAAGGTCTCCTTTGGAAATTTCCAAGCACATTGTTGCCACTTGGTCTAGTAGCTCCTCTTTGATTTTGAATGGGTGGGGGAACATTTTGTTTAGGGTTAGAGACTTTAATGCTTGGGCCAGGACCAACATGCTGAGCACTTGCATTGGGGCCAGAGGTTTTAACATTTAGATTCAAACCAAAAGATTGCACTTTAGGATCAACCTTTTGAATATTTAGGATTGGGCCAATAGATTGATTTTGTTGCTATGCCCCATGGTTAATTGACATAGAGCTACTTTCAAAAGTATTAGTAGTGGTATGTAGGATAGTTATCTTCATTCTCATATCAGCTACAATAGCCTCTAATTTCAACTTCTCCAATTGGTTGGCCAAGTCCTTTTTAGCTTTTCTAGCTTGTTCTATCTCAAGATCAACTTGATACATTCATGCAGGAATGGTCATGTTCTATTTAGGCTCTTCTATAGTCACACCAACAACCTTTTTCTTACCTTTGTTTGGGGCATCTTTAGTATTTGCCTTAATTCTTGCATTCTGTTCAATCTCATATGGAAATAATTGTCTGATGATAGGCCCTTCTTTCTCAAATTCATCCTTGCCAGTATTTGTCATATTGTTTGGGGCTTTATTTCTCAAATCATCAAGATTAACAAACAATTTTGGGTTCAAACCTTTAACCTCTTGACTTAGGCTTTTATCCTTGAGGTCATTTCTTCTGGTTTCAGCCAAGGGTTCTTCTTTTTCCACCAATAAATCATATAACTCTTGCTCACATTTCTTCCTTGCATCTGCTATTTCCTTTTCTTGTTCTTTATTTATTTTTCTCAAATCCAAAACCTCATCTCTCAACTGATCAGATTCATAGGAGGTTGTCTCAGCAGCATAAGTTTCTTCTGGTGGAGCTAGATTTTCTTCTATAGGGAAAAAACCAACATTCGTTGTTTCTCCATCTCTGAAAGGATCAAATTTGGCATCACCTCTATAAGTGTCAATTGTCCCTATGGGTCCTCCATCTTTAGAGGAAGATGAATTTCTTTCTGGGATAGGGGTTTCCATTCTCCCCTTATAAGTATTTGGAGAATCATTTTTGGAACCACTTCTCTTTGACCATTGTTTCCTCCCATGTGTATGGAGCTCTTCCCCAATATCTTTCTCAGGATTTTCTTTGAAATAGGATCTAGTATTCCTTTGTCGACTCATCTTTCAGAATAGACAAATATATTCAATATGTTTAATGTGCAACACTAGAGTACACAGAGGTTAGAGTCGCCACCTCTTTTCAGAGGACAAATATATAAAAAGATTGAGCAGCTTATCCCAACTTAGATTTTCTTTTACAACAACAAGCCTGAATAAAACTTTAAAGCAACCTTTCTTGATAATTCCTCACCTGGTAATCTCAAGAAAATGATTCTTCACTATCCGTATGACTGCAAATCTTCTCAACTCTGTAACTTTTATTTTAAAAACATGCATCAAAAACTCTAGAGTTGCTAGTTGCTCTATTTGAGACAAGATCCGTATGATTTTCAAGATCAAAACCATCAAACAATGCACATTGAAAGATAGGTAGAATAAACTTTCTTTTATGACTATGAGGAAAAATAAACTTATTCATAATATTGCAAGAACCAACTCTGTCATGAACATGACTCTAGAACATTAAATCAATTCCCCAGTAGAGTCGCCAATTTTTTAGCACTTTTTCTTGTAGAATCAATATATAACAATAAATGCTTGACTCTTTGTTTCCCAATTCAGAGTCATACAGGGAAAAGGCTAATTAAAGAGGATAAAATTCCTTCTACACTTTGGGCTCCACAAACCCAAGTGGGTGCACCTTCAATAGACTACTGATTTTCATAAAATCTAATAATGGATCAAGGATTCATGATCCTTCTTCTTTTTAGGCCGCTTGGCTTAAGAAAGATAACCTATTGATTCTCTCTTCAAGGAATCACTATGATGAATTATATTCAATAAAATTATCTAAACATGTATACTTTAGATAACAAAAAGTAAAGATTGATTAATATTTGATTGATTTGATGATAATGACTACTTATAAAAAATTGACCAGTGCCTAATCTTGGGCCATAGAGTCACAATGAAACATACAATCAGAAGAGATAATTAATTGAAACACAAGTAAAACTTCAGATAGAATGCCTTGCAGACTATCCTCTCACTCTCAAACCCCTTGTATCAAATTCTTGCATGAAATCCTAACCCTCTGGAACTATTTGCAAGATTTAAACCCTCCTTGAAAGAAACTCACAAATAACAACACAGTTACCTTATAACTGGTATATTTAAAATGCCTTACAAATTAAACATACAAGAGATAAATGTAAATGCAAAAAGACATCAATGATGTGAGACTTCAAATTCCAATGTATTTTATTAATAATCCTTTGATTTCAATACATTTCAAACTTCACTGGAAACTTGAGACTTGGACACAATTAAAAATTCTACCTCATAGTTTTGATTTTACCATCCTTTACAATATATTACAACTTTCTATTTATAGTCACCATTACTCATCTTGGAATCCTTAAATATCAAGGATGCAAAAAGCTTCAAATGACTAAGCTATAAGACAAAACTCAGAGCCAAATAAGACAAAATAACAAGTGGACAAAATAACCACTTTTGCTACAAGATATTCCAACTAATTCTTTGTCCTATGACCACATCGTGATTGTATTTTCTTGGACGCAGCCATCTAGAATCTATTATCTTTGATGCTAGAAATGTAGGATCTTGACTTCCAACTATATCAACCACTCTGTTGGGCTTCATCATCCACTTTCATGTCCTCGTCTTCACATGGATCAACTATTGTGTACTTGTTTTTCTAGGAAGCGTACACCTCATCACTTGGAAAATTGAAGCAAAGGACTTCATCTTTTCTATTTTTGATCTCCTTATAGGTGGTATATGCCTTTTCAATCTCATATGACTAAAATTCAAAAAAATGATCTAGCCTTGCCAACTATCTCAACTGTTTGAACAAATAGAAGTGAACTTTCCAAGGTTATTATGTTGTTGGTTCTAACCGCCAATTCTTCATTCATTTGTCGATGCCATAACACCTCATCTTTGATCTTTCCATTTTTTCTGAAGATATTTGGGAACATCTCATACTTGTCTTGTGAATATTCTCTTTTCAGGGCCATTATTTTTCTTATGACAATGCCCCTTCTTATATCCATGTCCATGAGTAGTTTGACACATTTATGAGTGCTAGTTAGGACTAAGTCAACATCATTCTCCTTCTTACAAGTGGTGTGGAAGAATTTGAACTCTCTTCCCTTCCCTTTCTACTTATTTAACAGTTGGTCTAACTTTCCTTTGTCTTCATTATATTCATTTATCATACTAACAATTTTCTTACCTTGAGCATAGATAGCAGTGGGCAGAAATTCATGTGTACAATGCATAAGAGTGTTGTGTATCTTATTAGCCTATTTTTTCTTTACCCGTGCCTCTACTTCTTTGAAGGTTGCACACTGCTCAACCCATTCTTTCTTCTATCTTTCCATCTCTACTCTTTCAGCTTTCAATCTGGCCTTCTCTTGCTCAACTTCCTCTGGTGTGGTAAAATTAGATGGTGTAGGGGAAGGAGGATAAGTAATGATAGGACTAGATGAGGAAGACTAATGGGGGTCCTGGGTAATCCTCCTTTGAGTCACTAATTTCATTGTTCATCTTCACTCAAGGAATGCAATTCTATCATCTTTTTGCATAGACTTGACCCTTTCATCATTGTAAGCTTTCAGAACAACTTCATATTTTTGTGTCAAGTTCTTAAAAGTATCTTCTTTCTTCTCAGCTACCTTCAAGCTTAAATTAGCATTTTGTAAAGCAAGGTTAGCTGCCTCCATACCTGAGGTATCTAAAACTCTTTTTACAATGAGGATACCTATATCCTCAACCTAATCATCTTCATTTGTTCTCTTTCTATTTTTATTCTTCAAGGACCAAATTGCTAGTGCTGCATGATCTTCACTAAAATGGGCACCAATTGATGTTCCAGAGGTGTTCAATGGTTTGGCTTCCTTCCTTACAACATCAAACACAATGCCATTAGCCAAATCCCATTGGTGTAAGATAAGGACCCCTTTTTCTTTACCAACTCTCTGCCCTCTTCAGGGGTTAACTTGTCAAACTTAGTGATCATTTCTTGTTTGACTTCCTTTTCAATGTTTTCTTTGTTCTGGCTAGGCTGAGCTTCTTGCAAATTATGACACTTATCCTTAAAATCATCAATATGGGTTCTCCATAGGAATTGAATGAAGGCTCTAGCCTTAACAAAAATATCATCAAACAAAAATTCTTCACTGGCCTGTTTGGTTACATGGTCCAGCTCCTTTCCTACAAACTCTACTACTATTAGATCCAAATTTGCATGTCTAGGTGCCTCTAGTACTCCTTGTAGCTCCTGTGCTGTAACAAAAACTTGCCATGTATTTCCCATTTGGACCAATTTCTCTAGAATAGCTTGGTCATCTATTTGTAGAGGGGACTGCGAAGGGGAGTATACATCACTTGCTGGTTCTTTTCCTTCTATTTTTTGCCTCTTTGGAGAAGGCATCTTTTGGGCACTAATATTTCCTGGCCTTTTTCCCTTTTGATCAGAAGATTTTTTAATCTTGGGAATAATTATACTGTACCCTCTCCTTTTGTCAACTACATAATTCCTAGGTGGGACTACACTTCCCTATGTAAGTTTTCTCATAATAGCCTTAGTTTTTTCTGGATCAGTTTCCATTACTTTTTTTCCTTCTGGTTGAGGGTTTGCATGATATCTTCAAACATGGTCATAAGAGACTCAATATTTTTAGCCCAGGGTGAAAATACCTTCAAATGGTGATATGACCTATCAAAATTGTGGATAAAATCCAAAGATTTCTTATACACTAGCCATTTTTCTTTCCTAACCTCCTGGTCATTCAGATCAAACACATTCCTTATAATGTCCTCTGGAAAATTGAATTGGTGTTCTAGTGCCAGGCACTTTGTTCTTTTCCTAAACATGTCCATAATGAAACCTTCATTGTCTACACACCTTGAGATAGATGTTGCTAGATAGTATGGCTCAAAATACTTATCAAATTGTGTCCATCCACCTTTTGTAATGATGAAATAGTGGGCTCTGGTGAGGGTAGGGAAAATACTTCCCTTCATCTTGCATGTTAAGGATTCTTCTTGTAACCCACCCATTTGCCTTAGAATTTTTGATATGTCAATCTTTAATGGAACTCTATAAGGTAGAACATTAGGGATTCCTCTAAATCCATAAACTTTGATAACTATGGAGACAAGGTACAAGACGAGTTATCACCAATTGTGGACAATTTTCAATTTAGGGGCATACTCTAGAGGCCTTAATAATCTCATCATATCTATATAGATCGTAGGGTTTTGTTTACATAATAAAAATTTGAGCCTAGCAGCAAAGTATCTATCCAAACTTATGTAGCTGGCTTCCTTTCTGTCCCAAGACAAATCAACACTCCACAGTTGGACAGGAAAGTCCTCATCTTCCTGAAATTTTGAAAGATCCAAAGAAATCAGCACTATTGAATAAAATCATATCCATCATTAGAGAATACCACCCCATTGGCTTGAGTATGTTCTTATCCTTGATGCCTATTAGACCTTCATGCATTAACTTAGCAATGTAAGAAGCATAATAAAAAACCATTGATAGGCGGGGATGCAAAATATGAACAACCATAAGCATGCGATGGATAGGCATTGTTTCGTCTTCATCTTCTGCTAACACAAGGCACAAGGCACTATACATTTTCCTAGCCTTACTATTGAATGGTCCAGTTTGAAATTCTCTGGTGTGTTTGGGCCCACAACAATAAAATCCCCTATCTTATTGAAATATCCTTTTAAAGCCTCATTCCTGTAGTAATCCTTTTGATTCTGGTAGACTTGTTTAAAATGGTTTAAATCAATGTCATCCATTTGAATGGATATGTCAGTTAATTTGAATATCCTTGTAATTTTTGTCAGTCATGACAGTCAACAACACATTTCCCTCTGTGTCTCTTAAAACCCTAGATACCCTATCATATGTATTTTCTATCAACATAAAAAGGTCTGTATCCATAAACATCATGGCCATTATCAATTTTCCAACATCAATATCCCATATGTTGCAATATGGAGAGGGAGTATTCCTCTGATTTTAAGTGGTTTTAAACAAATTCAAACCATTTATGCTAGTCCTAGGATCCTTGGCCCATCTACCCATATCATACAAACCCTCCCCGACTCTAAAATGGGGATGTGTTGGAACTATTTTATTAGCCTGTGTAGCATCACCTATGGACCCACTCAACTGTTGTAGAAGTTCATCTCCAACATTTCTATCTCGATAGTGTACCTTTCTAGAGAATTCAATCCGAGGGGTCATTTTGTGAATCTAGGTCTTCTTATGGGGACGATGTTCAGATTTAAACAAGAATTCTGAGACCTTTTCAAACTTCAAATCTTACTAGAAGCATGAATTTCCATTGTATGATAGAAGACTTACCCATTCTGCAATTTGTCACAAAGAGCTCAAGATTACTGCAGTTTTGATTTTTAATTAAACAATTTTGATGAATTATGGCAGCTTCAAGTTGGAACTGTTATACACTGAATTTGCACCTCTGATCTCAAGCTCTCTTGATCTTGATAATCTAGTATAAAAAGGGAATCATCTCCAGGTTGTGGGACCTATGCTAACTGAGATGAAACCTCTAGATTCTAGGATGGTTCCTCTTGGATAATCACCTTAATTTTCTTCTAAAAAGGAAAGTAAACTTTGGAGGGAAAGGGATAGAAGGAATGCATGGAAAGGGAAATGACTGAAAGCAAACTACCTACTAGGTGATGCACCGAACTTAGGGCTTGGATCTCAGTATAGAGGAATGAAATT
>MU225546.1:1740815-1770060 GCA_018584345.1 Thuja plicata
GAGATGATGCAAACAAGGAAGCATAGGGACATGAAGAATTATCACAGAATACCTCCAACAGTTTGTATGATCAATGAGAAGATTACAGAATGTAAAATCCAGAGGGCAGAAAAGATGCCTCAGATAGTTCCTAGGAAGAATGAATTCTCCTTACAAAATGCTAAGATCTCCTGAGCCCTAAGGCTCTCAAAAAACTTTAAATACCCCCAATGCATGCAGGCAGGAGTCCCAGAAAACCTAACTAGGGTTACAGATTTACAAAATAATAATTGACCCTAGGACAAAATCTGATCTGGTCATAATGTGCACTAAGATGAATCGATCAGATCAGATTTTCCTTTGCACCCATCCCTATACTGGATCATGCCCGTAGACACACAACCCGAGTCCATTAGCCCAAATCTGCAAGTAGGCCTTGCCATGAATGCTCACCAACTGATCACGACCTCCTAGGATGAGAAGTGACACCTGACAGCCGCCGCTCAATTTCTCATCAATGAGTCCTCGATCATGACCATGCCTTTAGCCAACTGCAACTGAGAGCAATAACTTCTGATTGGACTCTGTATCTCTTTCCACGCCTCTGAATCTCCCTTTCTTCACCGACATTTGAAACAAATCTAATCCAGGGATCAACAGACTCTCTTTGCATGGCCTTTCTGCAATTAGACCCTTCTGATCAATTCTGGAACACGAGCACAGAGAAACCATGGCTGCCGAGCGTTCATAGTGCCAAATCTATCACCAACCATTCAAATTCAAAGTCCAGCGACCTCGCGACTAACCGTTAGTCTCTATGTCGCGAGCATCAGACGTTGACCTTGGTTAAATCTCTAGACTTGGCGACAATGTATCATTTTACTCCTGTTTAACCTGAGTCCAGATCTGGCGATATCTCAACTGTATGAAATCAAAGTCACGAGGAGATAACCCTAACTCATCATCCATCCCGCAACCTTGCGCCTAATGGCCTCTCATGACTGCCACAGTTTTCGTCTAGTCGCCAGATGTTATCTTTTCACCTAAAGACTGTGCGACCACACTAGTCGCCAAGTCGGGAGAACCAGGTACCGAGCCCTTTAACTTATCCCTTATCTACTTTTGCGACATCCTGACTAACCCTTGGTGCTGAGTCAGGAGTACCTTTCTCATAGGGCACTTTGATCACCAGACTTAGCGACCACCATTGGATCTTGTGTGCTTTGCATCAGACGACTGTCGTTTAATCGCTGAAAAACTAGGCATGCCCTTAAATCATCTCGCGATCACGCGACATAGGGAAAAGAACACTTAGTCTCCAAGTTGCGTGATCCATTTCCTCTATCTGGCAACCTAACGACAAGCACTCTGCATCCACTTGCCATATGCCATCTGTCACATGGCTATTGGTTACTTTTCTGCACACTGGGACACTGATTCATCATTCTGCTCTGGCGACAAGGCAACCCAAGGTAAATCGCGAAGTCGGAAGATGTTTTCCTTAACCGTTGAATACTTCTCGCGATCAAGCGACTGAGGGTGGGCCCCATTCTTTATGTGACTTGTAACATTACTATTCCGCGACATCACGACTGAGGGCTCATCGCTAAGTCTGGGAACACAAAGGGAATATTCGATAAGGTCATGAGACTACGCGACAAAGTGAAAAGTGAAGTCGGGAGATAAAAGGGAATATTCGCTGAGGCTCTTGCGATTACCCGACTGACTGAGAGGGTCCCACTCTTCACAAAGGATTATGACATGGATCTGGAAACCTCGCGACTGAAGAGAAAAGCTAAGTCAGAAGACGCAGAATGAATATTCCAATGTGTTAAGAGACTACGCGACATAAGGAAAGCACAGAGTCAGGAGAAGAACAGGAATATTTGACTAAGGCAAAGCGATAACGCGACTGAGAAATAAGTACATGCCATAAGTGATGCAAAAAATTAACTTCAAAACATAAGAGCCAAGGGCTAGGGCTTATTACATCGTTCAAACATGGAGGACTTAGGGTTTTTTAGGGTTCTGAGGGTTTAGAGCAAAGGTTTGAGCTGAAGACCTGAAAAACATGACAGAGGATTGCCAGACAGGGCAGACTAGGCCAAATTGCACAGAAATGAGAAATTTGGGCAACAGGAACAATGAATTACATGGCTTCAATAAAATTATTCTTTCACATTGAATTGAACTAAAGTGGCCACATGTTCTGCAATCAATTCGCCTGGTTCAAAACTCGTGGCTTAACGGCTCATTGATGATCATTTTAAGAACTTTGTATCTGGACCGTAGATCTTCAACAAGCTTTCCTTCATCTAATGGTTCTCATCTTTTCCCAAAAACAACTATCCATCTGGTACACATGTCAGCACGACCTGGTCTCTTAAACACTAGATCTCAATCACTTTCTCCTTAAGTGATCAAGTCAACCATCAGATTCATCTTAACCTCGCTGTAGGTTATCTCACCTTGAGTTTACTGACTGTGGTTACTATGTCATCAACTAGGACACACATCAACACAGCTTAATGGCTTAATTTCTAGATCTTGATCACTTTCTCCTTAAGCCATTAAGCGAGATGTCTAATCTTTTCAAACTTGCACTTTCTTTAACATGATCTCTGCATTGTACAGGACTCACCTTTTCTGCCACGCGTCATCACCACTTAATCAATTATCCATTAGATGTCAATCACTTTGCCTTTAAGAGATTAATCCGACTGTCAGATCTTTCTGTACATGCTCTACCTTTAATTCTTCATTTACGACCCCAGCCAGACCCACTAGGACACATGGTATAATGGCTTAATCACTTAAGTTATTGATTTCGTGCACTTTGCCTTTAACTGATTAAGTGAGCCATTATATCTTCAACAAATTGTCCACCCTTTAATCTGCGATCAACTTCAGCTTTAGTGGAATACACGTCACCATCAAGACACACATCACCACCACTTAATGGCTTAGATGTTAGATCTTGCGTAGTTTTGAGATAAGCCATTAAGTCATCCGTCAGATCAGAATCAAACTGTCTACACTTTAATCAGTGTCTGCTTAGAATACGTGGGTCCACCAACTGCCACATGTCAACACTGCTTAATCACTTAACTGATAGATGTCGTGCATCTTGGCAATAAGTGATTAAGTCCACTGTTAGATCATTGTGAACTTTAATCTCCATCATATTAGCTGCGATAGGACCCACATAATTCCTTTTGACACGTGTCTCTTAGACTTAATTGCTTATATGATAGATGTCGATCATATTGGGATTAAGTGATTAAGTCTACCGTCTGATGAAACAAGATCTTCCCACTGATTAACTGAGAACCTTTTTGACCATCAGACCCACCAAAGACATGTGGCATCACGGCTTAATCACTTAAGTGATAGATTTTGTTCACTTTGGGAATAAGCCATTAAAAAGGCCATTAGACTAAAACACACTTGCATGATAGATAATGAATTTTAATTAAAACATTTTCAAACTTAGAACTTAGGGAATAATACAGGTTCATGGCATTAGGACCGACAACTTAAATAATGTGAACATTTTAAAAGGAACCCATTTGAGACATGACTTTTAAGTGGCAAAAGGTAACATGAAATTAGAAACTTATTTTGATGCTTAGGGTTTTAGGACCAAATTTACACTTTGAGACATGAAAAAAGGGTTTTCAGCACTTTAGCTAGGTTAAGGGCTTAAAAGAATATTTGCAGAGGCATAAGAACAATTTCAACCATGATTTTAAACCCTTTGAGCATAAGCATGACATGAAACTTCAAAATTTTACAAGGTTGACTCAGGAACATGAAATATTACCAACAGGGAGCACCATCGTCAAATAGCTCAGCAAGATCTGACCAAAATCTCAAGAGTAAAAAGTGAAAATGAAGAGTAAAAATGGATTTTTCAACCTATTTATACTATTTTACCTAATTTTGATGAGATTTTCACCCAGTTTGACCTAATCTACATTTTCTTTGCACTGGGAAGTTTTTTTTGACATCATCATCATCATTTTTTTTTGGAAATGAAAACATATTTGATCTATTCTTTATCATTTTCACCATCTTTTTCTTTTGGCCATCAAATTTGTTTAGATTTCTGAGGGGGCATCATCACGTGATCAAATCAAGATTCTGTATAGTATTTACCATCAAATATCAATCAAAATATGGGGCATTGAAATTTCAAACTGTCAATAGTGGGGAATTTTACACCTTTCAATCAGGGTCTATTCAAATCAGTTTCACATCAGGGCATTGCATCAATCTTTGCATCAGATTTTCAAATTAGGTTTTGCATCTCAAATCAGGTTATCATCAAATCAGGTTTTGTATCAATCAAATCAATCAATCAAGTACCAATCAAAAATTAGCAATCAGGACATCAAATTTTCTTTGAATAAATGTGCTTCACATACCAATTCAAAGAGGGGCATTTGTAGACACATAAATTTGGTCAGGTGTTTCTTAATCAATTGAATCTGCATTTTTCATCAAATTTGCATCAAATATCATCAAATTGCTCTAAATAAATG
Organism: Thuja plicata; assembly: GCA_018584345.1. Lineage (NCBI taxonomy): Eukaryota > Viridiplantae > Streptophyta > Pinopsida > Cupressales > Cupressaceae > Thuja > Thuja plicata. The sequence goes on from MU225546.1 coordinate 1,745,339, forward strand.
GACTTAATCACATCAAATGGACATTTATTAAATCAAATTGGGACAAATCAAATTTAATCAAAGGATCAATTACCAATGACATTAATTAACTAAATATAAGCCTAAAGGGATTAATCAAACTATATAATTGATTTTAATCAATTAATTGTATAATTTAAATATAAAAAATCAAATCGAACCTATTCCAGTACATGGCTAATTTGATTAATTGATTGAATTAATTAAATCCTATTATCTTTCAACAAGAATTTGAGGAACCAATGAGAATTGAGAAGGCAAAGCACATGGAACACTCCAAACTTTGCAATCTTAACCACTCATTTAATCTTGGCATTCTCCTACACTCATCTTGTCCCAACCTTTGAGACAATCATTTAAATTGTCCCCTCATTTGAAATCATTTGAAAGCTTATCACTCAACCAAGGTTAAACCATGACCAATTAACTCTACCCCCTACCCTTGGAAAATCCTATAAATAGAGAGCATTTTGCAAGCATAACATATCCTAGACATCTAAATACATTGCATCTATACTATAGGAAATTTGTTTGAGAGTTTATAGCATTTTCATTGCAAATAGTGATAATTGAGAGCATTTTGAGTGAATTTGAGAGCATATTTGAGATAATTATGAGCAAGATAGGCTTTATCATAATAAATTTCTCATTCTAAAACTGTCACTAGTAGAGATTAAGGCTGAGAGCTCTCTATTTGCATGCTTAGTTAGAGAAGCCTTGGGATTCTTAATGATTTCCTTTCAATTCTTAGCTTAATTTGTTGATATTTATCCATAGAATTGATTGAAATAAACTAATCTCATGAAGGTGTAAAAATCACACACACAATACCGAGAGGTCTCCTTGAAAACCCAACCTCTTGGACAAACAATTATTAAAATGGAATGAAAGTAAAAAGAACACTTGTCCTTAAGAGTTTGCACGCAGATAAAAGAAAAATAAACATCTAAATTAGGCTCCTTCTCGGTGGCATGTTCCTTGCTCCCGACAGGGATTCCTCCTTCATCGGTGTCAGCTTGTGTAGGCTTCCACTCTTTGTGGGCTTGAAAAAGATCCTTATCAACCTGCAAATGTAGGATCTTCAAGTTCAGGATTCTGGCCATTGAAGCTTCTTTTCTCCACTTTAACTTTTTGACTCTTTCTACTGTCACGGGAAGTTGATTGAAGAACAAGTAAAGTAAGGACTCAATTCTATCTATTTGCATGAGGTTTGTATCTTTTGGATTAGACTTCTCTTTTATTTCTTTTATGGTATTTTCAGAAGCTTCCAGAGCTTCTTTTAATTCTTGATCTTCATAGCTTGTTGAATAGGTATACTTTAAATTAATAACTTTCAGTTCATTCAGCATAGCCTTTTGAATTTGTTTAGCTTCAACTTCTTAGTCCTTAGTTTTAGTTATAGTATTTCTGATTGTAGAAATACGCTAGCCTATATTCTTTCTCAATACAAATAAACTTGATTCATCAGAGGACTTCAAAGACTTATCTGCACAGAACTTAGCATAGCCATACCTTTTGATCTCTAGGAACTTTGTCATAGTCGAAACCCATTTCTCCTCTTCTCTGTCCCATAGATGTAATTGTTTTTGCAACTCCCCTATTAGGGATTCTAAATCATGAAGGACAACCTAGGATTATTTTATGTATTTGAGGCCACTTTTTATTACCTCATCTATACATTCATCAATAGAGGACACCAGGACCCGACCATGTTGAACTTGATTCAACAGATTTTTACTTTTAGCAGAGTTTGGTTTAAAAACTTGTGGAGATTGAATCAAAGGAGTAGCATCAAAGTTGCAAAATGTATTTATAAACTGAGACAGAGATGATGAAATACAACTAATTCTATGTTTGAAGTCATTTGTTAATATTTAATAGAGTTGCAGATGTAATGATAAACATTATCAGTAATGTATTGTCACTAATGTCAACTTATTTGAGTATTATAATGGTGGAAAACATTTGTTATGAATTGAATATTTGAAACAAACAATGTTTATGTGGTCAATAAATGATGAGTTTTGTATACACCAAGTATAACACAGTGTATACCGAGCACAGTGATAACCGAGAAAGAGATCACCGACACAACAAGGTATTGACTGAGCAATTAAATCAAACCAAGGCCAACTAGAGTGTTGATCTAGAAATTGATGATTTCAAGGTAAAAGATAAATTTTTTTATTTGATCAAATGATTATGAAAATTCAATGAACATCAGATGAAAAAGATTAAAATGTATTTTTACACGACTACCAAGGATGGATCAAGTGGGAAAATCAACGATGGAGATTAAGCGGCAAAAATCTGAAGGATGAAAATTAAATGAAAAATAATGTCTATATAAGAGACAAGAGATTCATTTTTAAATATACATGATGCTATGAAGCACACATGCAAATTTTATGCATGGCTGATCAAACTGGTTAAAGATACAAACAAGAATTTTCTACAAACATTACCGAGCAAACAGAGGAAAGAGCATTACCGAGAAGAACAAGTATGAAGTATGAGATGAGCTGAAGTGAACAAATTGATCAAAGGTATTATGTACTTAGAATAGATATGAAAATCTACAAAACATAGTTGTATTTGAATCAGATCATTACTGTATCAATTTAACCATTGTTACAAATAAATCTCTTAACCGAGTAGGATAGTGAAAGTATTTATTATGACATTCTAATGAATATTGAGTGTTTTCTTGTTGACCCCATAGTGAATGCATTACCAAGAGAGAATTTTTAGTTTTAAATCCTCTAACAAGGTCACATTTAACAGTGTGCATTGTAATCTTTAACAGGGTTGGCTCTTCACCAAGCTCACTTTAGAAGAGTGAATATATTTTGGGTTACCGGTCCCAGGTGGGTTTTACCTTAGCAGGGTTTCCACATTAAAAATATATGTATCAATGTGTATGAATGTTGTGGATTGTTATTTTACTTTACACTTTACTTTATTGACCTAGATCGGTAATCAAAGTATTAATTTATTGATACTTGGTAAATACTATTGACTAAAGTATGAGATTACAGAATACATTTCACCGAGTTGAATTATATGTTTGAATTTTTTTTATATACATTTGGAGGAATTTGGGACTGTAGGATAATTGGGAGCTAACTAATTCTAACTGATTCACCCTCTCTCATTTATTCTAACAAGAGACACAGTTGTCTATTTCATCTCTTTCTTCTCTTTACTATCTATCCATGAAGTCAATAGCATTTACTGTGTTGTCTCCCTAAACAAATGATTTTACCTACTTGGTCCATAGTTCCCAACTCAACTTTGGTGACCTCAAAATCCTTAGCTACAAGTTCATTTTCCCCTTCTTTTTGCCTCTAGGTAGCTACCTCAGTGGTCCACTTCCCCATTTTTGCATCTGCAAACATTCGAGCAGTGTTTTTTACCTTTTTGTTCATGGGATTTTTCTGCACATACTTGCTGACAATAGCTTTCATAGGGACTAAAATGGGAACAAGGCTATGCTTCCTATTTTAAGAGGAGGTTAGCCATTTTGGCATTGTGTTTACCATAACAGACTGTTCAATCATCTTTGTTTGTGTATCCAAGATATCCAGTGTCACGTCATCAAGATAGAAAAGATCCTTTCCCACTTGTTCATCCTCACCTATTTGATAACTCATGTCACCAAACTTTTCATAATCCACATTGATTGTCTACACATTTTCCTAAGCAATTTTATCTTTGACCTTGTGATCCTCTGAGGAGAAACCATGGGTGCACAATCTGTTGTAGCCTTTTTCTCATAATTCTTAACTCATTTCTTACCTAAGGAATTTGTTGTAGCCTTTTTCTCATAATTGGTCACAAACTCTTGGGATTTTGGGCTAATCATTTTGGAAGAGGTCCTGAACAATTCAAAATAGAGATTTCCCAAAAATGTATCATGCACCCTTCTATAATTTTTAATTATGTTACTCTTTTGCAAAATGGGGAAATAGTCATAGACACACATTACCAATAGTCCATGGTTCATGGGGAACTCCATTCCATTGTCTACTACAGGCCAGGAAATATATGAGATAGGAAGACATGAAGAAATTGATTCCAATTAACTTGGACATATTGAGTTGTTCTATCATATAGAACTAACAATCAATTCAGTGTAATCTAATATTTGTTTCTATTATAGAACAATCTGAACATAACATAACAGCCATTTAGAGAGAAATTAGGCTTATGATGATCCTCTATCCCTTTGTAGCATTACCATGACATATCTAATATAAGGTTGCATGTGGTCCATGTTAAACTTTTTGGGTAATCATGAACCTCCACACTGAGGGTTTAACAACCAGCTTTTGGCCATAGAGGTTTGATTCACATCCCTATTCTCATTAAATTTGACAATAGATTGTGCTAGAGAAAAGGCCGAAAAGGTTTATTTTGGGATTTAGAGGTCTAAGAATACAATTTATCTATTAACTGACATCAAAACACTACCATATATTTTCAAAATTGTCTCATTCCTTTGATCACAATTATTGATACATTCAAAGATCAACTCAGGGCAAATGACCGCGGGAGGGAATCTTGCAGCTGCGCACAACCCACTATGTAAAATTTCCAAAGATAGTGTTCCCTCAAGGGAATTGGCAAGACATTCTGATAAACCTTGTAAATTATAATCCCCAAGGTCGGTATTTGTTGTTGGCAAGTTGACTCCTAGGGATTATATGACTTATTTTGTGTTGTCATTATGGCAACAAAGTCATATGAAGTTTTGACAACAAAATTTGAAGTGGAATTTGACAAAGTATAGAAGATAAGACAAAATAGAGATATATAGATGATCGCACCAGCGCATGTGTGTACAACCAATTCAGACCAAGCACCTTTAGAAATAAGCTCTATGATATGTTTTTATGCTTACCCTATACACACATGGTATGGAATGTTATTATGGATAAGTTACAGAAAGAACAAGTACACTAGCAGTCTAGAAAGTAGAGTATGAAGCCAACTTCAATTTTTTTATTAGCGTGTAATATTTTGTTTTGTAAAGGCTAAGCGCCTATTGTAATAAGTTTTTAATCATCTATTAAACATTATTGTAGACACGCTTAAGCCAATTTGTTTGGAAGCATTGTGAATGTTGTTTTTAGGCCGACTAAGGTCTTGTTTATAGTAGCGTCTATTCAGGCAAGGACATATATATATATATATATATAACATGCAAAGTTGTATTAAGAAGTGTTGTCAAATTTGTAGAGAAGAGATATAGAGGAACAGTATAAGATGTCAGAATGAGATAAATCTCTTCAAGAGTATAAGAGCATCAGTGCATAACTATAACTGATCAGACAATTGTGTCACATACAACAGTTCACTTTTGGATATAGTGTATATCTATTATCAAGGATGTTGTAGCCTTCATCTTACTGAGAAATGAGCTTCTTGGATAGTGAGTCCTCACCCCTAATAGGGTTATTTGTAAAAGACTCCTAACAATGTCAGACCCTTAACCAGGTCATTGTACTTGCATTGTAAAGACTACTCCTAACAGGGCAAAGGAACTTTAACAGGTTCATTATATAGTGCAATATTTTTGGGTACTAATTCCCACTGGGGCTTTCCTCTGATCAAGGTTTCCCCATAATCATATCATGTGTTATGTGTTCTTGTATTAAGATTCAATTGATATATATTTGATTTATGTTTAAAATTTCTGAAATAGAATAGACAGACAAACACTAATTCACCTCCCCCTCTCACTGTTTCTAACAATAGGTATCAAAGCTCTGGTCCTCTGAAAGAAATTTTAACCACTTGAGGAGATCATGCATTCAGTAGAAGAAAAACATCTGAAAAATAATCTTGAAGCAGCCCTTGAAGATCTAGATAGATTTGAGAAAGAAAATGAGGAACTTAAACTAAATGTTGATGGCTCACAAATGCTTATCAAAAAGTTAAGAAAATATTTGAAATATTTCTCTACAAATGATTTGGGTAAAATTGTCAAGAAAATGAATGAAGAAAATTTATCTTTAAAGGATAAGATAGAAGAATTGAATGACCAATTAACTAATAGCCTAACAGTTATTGAAGAGAAGAACAAAGAAAATAAATAGTTAGATGAAGAACTCATGCAAGCTAATATGAAAATCTTAGAATTGGAAAACATCAAGAATAAGATCAAATCTGAATTATCAGGAGCAAAAGACAAGATTGATAAACTACACACAAGTTTTGATCTAATTCAATCACAGCTTTATGCACAGAAACTTAAAGGTGATACCACTGGTATGGGATACATTATACCTCAAACTAAAATCAATTTCATTCAAGAAACAAAGAAAGCACAAGAAGAATCCATAGAAGCAAAGAAAGAGGAGAACATTGGAGAGACTAAAACTGAACCACCTAAAGATGAACTCAAGCAAGTTAACAGAACTTGTTATGCTTGTAACAAGCATGGACATTTGGCAAGAGATTGTAAAAAAGTAAGACCTTTTAATGGTTATTGTTACTCCTATAACAAGTTTGGTCACAGGGCTATTCATTGCAGGACAAATAAAAGAAATCAGTCACAACTGAACCAAAGGAATCAGACTCAATATAATCAGAGAAATCAACCTCAAAGAAACATGCAGAATATTACATGTCAGATATGTAATTACAATGGACACATAGTTAAGCAATGCAACATTATGAATAATAACATCAGACCTCCTATAATCTATCATTCATGTGAAAAAGATGGACACATCTCAAGATTTGGCAAGTCAAGAACACAAAGACAAGAACATCCTAAAAATTCTCTCTTTGAAGAATCAGGAGAAGTTAAGTTTGTGCAAGCTAAAACTAATTCAGATAAAATTTGGATTGAATTAAAGAAAGATAATTAAGAGAACAAGGTAGTAGATGCATCCTCAGTGGACGCACCTCTACTTCTAGATAGTTGACCCTCATGGCCTTAGGGGGAGCTATTCTAGCTCTGAACCCCTCCGTGGCTGGTATACTCATCTCTGAGTATGCACCTTTGAATTCATGTCAGTGATAAAAAAAGAATGTAGTATGCATTAATGCATTGTCTATACTACATTCTCAACAAATTTTAAAAGTCTCAGTGAAAACACTTGCGACATTAAATGCAGAAAAACTTTATATAAATCGGTGGATTGATTGATTATTCTCATTTTTTACATCTTAGATCATAAAATTTGAAGAGCACAGGAGCACTAAGCATCAAAGCATTCAAAGTTATCAATTTGATCAATTTGTGAATAGATTACAGGTTGAAACAGAACCCTAGCAGTCGCGTCATTTTGAATTGTCATGAAACCCAATTTATCCAAGTAACAAGTAAGTATGGCCACTCCCGTTGTATTCGACATTGCTAAAAGGAAAAGATTTGTGTTTAAGAAGAATCCCTTCAAGTCTATACTAGATTATGTAGAAGGAGCATTTTCTAAAAATCTTCTAGGAGTCGTGCATGTAGAAGACATTCGTGCGTACATATACTATAAAAAGGAAATAGTTGGAGATAACAGTATTTCTACTCTCATGGCCTTAATGATGAAACCAGACTATTCATTCAAGGATGAATACGCACATCTCACTGATAACCCTATCTTTGAGTACTCTAATGTGCACAACTTTTATGAGCCAAAATGGGTGAAAATCCTATTGATCATAATACATGATGACCTCTATTTGATTGGTGAAGTTCCCAACTATATTACTGCAGACCTAATTCATGACATGACTAGACTTCCTAAGATAGGACCAGTTCTTCCAACTAGTAAAGATGTGAAAAAGCAGGTTGAAAAAGCTTGTTTATCCAGAAGTGATAGGTGCGGTATGATAGTTGATCCCATTAATGAAGATGGCATAAAACTGGTCACCATGATACTAGGTTACAAATTTTAGCACGCAAGAAAATTAAATAGTGTATCTGTAGCTACTGTCCTGGCATTAGTAAAAGTGGTGAAGGACAATACTTAGTATAATCTGTGTGAGATATTGCACGCTCAATTGATTGACAACATTCGAGCTATTAAGCATGACATGAGTAAGATATTCAAGTTTGGATCATTGATCATCTATCTCTACTTCCACATAGTAGGTAAAGTGGCCAATCTTTACCTAGACAAGAGTAAACCCACTATGTCTCAGATATCACTCAAAGCTACATCAGAGAGCAGTGTGAAATTTTCTATGGACATGGATATAAAAAATTTCAGGATCAAGATGCAGAAGAGGTTCAAGATACTTGAGAAGATAGTTGAGAAATACAAAGAAACCATATGCTTCATGGTGGAGACTGACTACACTTGCATGGAGGCAATTGAGCCTAGAACAAAATGGATTCACCCACTGGGATATGAAGTTGAAGAACATGTTTTGGAAGGTTATACACAAGTCCTCCTATCTGTGCCCAAGGATCCCAATGAACCTAGATGGGGTACTTACAGAGAAAAGACAAATCAAGTTGATTCTATCTTGTACAGTATAGACAACAAAAGGAAGGCATCAAGGATTACTTCTAATATCCTAAAAGTTCATGGTGTTACACAAAAAGACCTAGATAAATCTAGGGAAGCTAAGATAGCTAAAGAACTTGAGAAAACTCCCACAGAAGTGAAAAAGGAAAAGTCTAATGATATGCCTAAGAAGAAGAAGAAGAAATTTGATGAAGGTACATCTGCACCATCAACTACCATTCATCTAGAATCTTCTCCACCATTTGTACCCAGCAAGTTGACTAGAAGGAAGAAGCAAGTTCCCACAAGTCATCCATCCTCAAGGACCACAAGGAGCAAGGTAAAGAACACACAAGCCCCTCTTGAGGTAGGATTCAGGCCCAATCTAATAGTCCTAAAGAATAGAATTGTTAATGAAGGTAGACTATAATCTATCAAGAATGTCTATGATAAGTAACAATAGATAGACAAATCAAAAATTCATTCAATGATTATATCTCATATGATTAAGTTCAAGAAGTCAATATTGGAACTTAAGATAGTCATACCAGAAAAATTATGGAACATACTGGATATATTAAAAAGGCAGGCAATTGAAGAGGATATGAGGATAAGAGAAGAAACATTAGATAGTCTTCTCCCTATTTTCTTGCATGATGAGAAAGCTATACTGTTGGACTTAGTAAAACCTCATCTCAAAACCAAAACTAGAACACTTCATATCATGAATAAAGAGTATGATTTGGTTAGTGAAGAGACTCAGAAAGATTTTGAGCAGGTATTTTTGGATAGACATATTTATCCTTCAATGACGCCTATAGCTAAGGAAACTCCAGTTCCTCCCAAATAGGTTACATAACCAGTAATTCAAGGTGCACATATGACAGGTCCATAGGTTTCAACACCCTAGATCACATCACCTTCTGATACAGCCCAAGATTCAGAAGAAACTATTGTAATTGATGATGTCAAGATATCCATGACCGCTTCTAACAATGACATGGACAAAGTTCAAAAAGCATTTTTAAGCACTAAAGAGAAAAAGGAGGTATGCGCTGATGACACATCTTTACAACAAGATGAAACTCCCTCTAAAGATTCAACAGATTTGAATAAAGAGGAAGATAATCAAAATAATAAGACACCAGTCATGGAGATCCCAGTAAAAAGTGAATGTATGGATACTAGTAAGAATACTATATTCACCCCATCCATTCAACCATCAACTTCATGTTGGAAACACTGAGAGGGGGGGGGGGGGGGAATCAATGTTTAGCTAATTATTCAANCATCAACTTCATGTTGGAAACACTGAGAGGGGGGGGGGGGGTGAATCAATGTTTAGCTAATTATTCAATTTCAGTACTTGAAACATAAATCAATTAGATATCACTTGAAGCTTAACACAAGATCACATAACACATAGTATGATTACAGGGAAACCTTGATTAGAGGAAAACCCTAATGGGAATTAGTACCCACAAATATTGTACTAGTATAATGAACCTGTTAAAGTTCCTTTGCCCTATTAGGAGCAGTCTTTACAATGCAAGTACAATGACCTGGTTAAGGGTTTGACCCTATTAGGAGTCTTTTACAAACAACCCTATTAGGGGTGAGGACTCACTATCCAAGAGCTCACTGCTCAATGAGAAAGAAGGCTACAACCTCCTGAGAATAGATGTGCACTACATCCAAAAGTAAACTGTTGTATGTGACATAGTTGTTTGATCAGTTCCAGTTATGCGCTTATGCTCTTTTATTTTTTAAGGGCTCTATCTCATTCTAATATATTCATACTTCTCTGCTTATATGTCTTCTCTGACTATTTCTTTGACACTTCAAATTTATCTTTACATTGCATATATATATATATATATATATGTTTATGCCTGAATAGACGTGACTATAAACAAGACCTTAGTCAGCCTAAAAACAACATTCACAATGCTTCCAAAAAAAATTTCTTAAGTGTGTTTACAAAAATGTTTAATACATGATTACAAACTTATTACAATAAGCACTTAGCCTTTACATAACAAAAGATTACACGCTAATCAAAATCATGAAGTCAGCTTCATACTCTGTATTATGAACTGTTAGTGTACTTTTTCTTTCTATAACTTGTTTGTACTTCCATTCTATACCATGTGTGTATAGGATAAGCATAAAAACATACCATAGAGATTAAGTCTGAATGCACATATCCTGATGTGATCATATGCACATGTGTTGATACCCTAATCAACTACAAGTCATTGTTCTATTTTTGTCTTCTGCACTTAGTCAAATTTCACTTCATAGTTTACTATCAAAACTTCATATGACTTTGTTGCCATAATGACAACACAAAATAAGCCATATACTCCTTGGGAGTCAACTTGCCAACAATCTTCCCCTTTTTCATTAATGGCAACAAAGGAATGTGGCCAAGTTACTCAAAATTAAATAACACCCAAAAACTGTATATTCTCATATATACACTACTCCCCATATATACTTTATTAATTATATATTTTACTCCCCCTTTGACATTAGTGAAAAAGGTGTCAAAAACTTGTAAGTTTCTAGATACTTACTCCATGTATACATCTGGATATACAATCTAAAGTTTCTTCATCTCTTGCAGCCAGAATGCCTTCATTGCATCAACTGTTTGGAGATGGGCGCATAGAGCATAAGTGAGCTTCTCCATTTTTATCAGGTCCATGCAGGGACCTTGATCATATGTGACAATAGTGGCATCAATCTATTTGATGTTCTCATCCAAAACTGCTAAGGAGGGTGCAAGTGCATTTCTCAACTGTGTCTGCCTGATTCTTATCTTATTGATCTCCATTTTAGCTTTTTCTATCTTGTCCAGTTGACCTTGATAGATATTGTTGCAGATGTTCATGTCTTGCATGGATGTTTCAACTAATTTTATAACACTTTCAACCAAAATATCTACCTCCTCTATCTTTTCAATGTGTTCTGAGGTGAGTTTGCATATGTCCATGCAGTTTGCTATAACCTTCCCACCTTTTGTTGCCAATTCTTTCAACATAGACTGACCAATCTTTAATGAGTTTAGATCTAAGGTAAAGTTCTTTACCAATTCATTTAATCTTTCCTTTTTATACTCATCTTCTGCAATTCTCATGGCTGAGTCTACTAAGCTTGTAAAATGTGCTTTGAAGCTTGTTAGGATGCTGTCTACATCATCAACTGATTGAATTTTTGCTACTATCTTGTCTGCAAGCACTAGGTCATTCAAAATGTTTACTGATTCTAGGAAGAGAGGGTTTCTCATAACCTATTTCTCTTTGGATTTTTCCATGGCTAGCACACTGATCTTTATTAAATCTTATTCTCCCCATGCATCCAGACTTGCTGAGTCAGGAGTTAAACTTGACAACAATGAGTTTGATGGTGGAATGGATGGTGTGAATATAGTATTCTGACTAGTATCCATGCATTCAATTTTTACTAGGATTTCCATAGCTGGTATCTCATTAGTTTGATTGTCTTGTTCTTTATTCAAATCTATTAAATCATTACGGGGGACTTCATCTTGTTGTAAGGATGTGTCATCAGTGCATACCTCCTTTGTTTCTTTAGTGCTTACAAATGCTTTATCAACTTTGTCCATATCGTTATCAAAAGCTGTCATGGATATCTTGATATTATCAATCACTGTAGTATCCCCTGAATCTTTTGTTGTATGAAAAGTTATTGAAACTGAGGGTGCTGACACCTCTGGACATGTCTTATGTGCATTCTAAATTACTGGTTTTGCAACCTTTTTAGGAGGAACTGGAGTTGCCTTAGTTGTAGGTGTCATTTATTGATACATATGTCTATCTAGAAATACCTGCTCAAATGCTTTTTGAGTCTCTTCACCAACTAGATCATACTCCTTGTTCATGATATGGAGAATTCTTGTTTTGGTTCTTAGGTGCGGCTTTACTAGATCCAATAGAATGACTTTCTCATCACGCGAGCACATTAGGAGAAAACTATCCAATGTTTCTTCTCTTATCCTCATATCCTCTTCAATTGATTGCCTCTTTAACATATCAAGTATGTTCCATACCTTGTCTAGTATAACAATTTTGAGTTCCAATACTATCCTTTTGAACTTAATCATGTGAGAGATGATCATAGAATGAATCTCTAATTTGTCTATCTCTTGATATTTTTCATATACATTCTTGAGAGATTCTAGTCTTCCTTCATTAAAAATTTTGTTTGTTAAGACATTAAAACTAGGTCTGAAACCTACCTCAGGAGGGGCTTGTGTGTTCTTTACCTTTCTCCTTGTAGTTCTTGAGGATGGATGACATGTGGGAACTTGTTTCTTCCTTCTAGACATCTTGCTAGGTACTGAAGGATGATATGCTTCCATACCAATGGTGGTTGATGGTGCAAATGTATCTTCATTTGATTTCTTCATCTTCTTAGGTATATCATCAGTATTTTCCATTTTTACTTCTGTGGGAGTCTTCTCAAGTTCTTTGGAAATCTTAGCTTCTCTAGCACTGTCACGATCTTCGTGTGTAACACCATGAAATTTTAGGATATTTGAGGTAATCCTTGATGCCTTCTTTTTGTTGTCAGCACTTTATAAGATAGAATCAACTTGATTTGTGTTTTCTCTATAAGTACCCCATCTAGGTTCATTGGGATCCTTGGGCGCAGATAAGAGGACTTGTGCATAACCTTCCAAAACATGTTCATCAACTTCATAACTGAGAGGGTGAATCTATTTTGTCCTAGGCTCAACTACCTCCATGCAAGTGCAGTCAGTCTCCACCATGAAGCATATGGTGTCTTTGTACTTCTCAACATTTTTCTTAGGTATCCTGAACCTCTTTTGCATCTTGATCCTGAAAGTTTTGATATCTATGTCCATAGAATCCTTTGCACTTCTCTCTGATGTAGCTTTTAGTGATATTTGAGACATAGTGGGCTTGCTCCTATCTAGGTAAAGATTTGCAACTTTACCAAAAATGTGGAAGTACAAATAGATGATCAAAGAGCCAAACCTGAATATCTTTCTCTTGTCATGCTTGATGGCTTTGATATTCTCTATCAGCTATGCATGCAATAATTCATAGAGATTGTATTGAGTGTTATCTCTCACTATCCTTATTACACCTAGAACTGTTGTTGCGGGCACACTATTCAGTCTGCTTGCTTGCTGAAACTTGTATCCAAGTATCATAGTGAGTAGTTTGATGTCTTTCTCCTTAATGAGCTCAATACTCATGTCGCGCCTATCACTTCTAGATAAGCAGACTTGTTCAACCTGCTTCTTAAAATCCTTGCTAGTAGGAAGAGCTGGTCTAGTCTTAGGAAGTCTGGTCATCTAATGAATAATATCTGTAGTGATGCAGACAGGAACCTCACCTATCTAGAATAGATCATCATGTATCCTACTCAGTAATATCTTCACCCATTCTATCTCATAGAACTCGTGTGCATTGGAATACTCAAAGATAGGGTTATCAGTGAGATACGTGTATTCATCCTTGAATGTATAGTCTTGTTTCATCATGGAACCCATGAGAGATGCAATGTTGTTATGTCCAACTATTTCCTTCTTGTAATAAACATATGTGCAGATGTCTTCTACATGTACGAATCCAAGTGGAGTCTGAGATAATTCTCCTTCGAAATCATCCGGTATGGACTTGAATGGATGCTTCTTAAAAAAAAATCTCTTTCTTTCAGCAATGTCAAATATAATAGGGGTTTCCATACTTACTTATAGCTAGGTTAAGTAGGGTTTCACGATGATTTTGAAATGACACAACTGCTAGGGTTCTGATTCAATTGTTAATCCATTCACAAACCAACTAATCCTTTAAGCTATAGTTCTTTGATGCTCGATGCTTATCTACTTTCTGAATGCTTCAATCTCAAATGCAAAGTGAGGTTTTTAAGATCTTTTTCCAATTTATATAAAGATCAATTGCATTTAATGCTCGTTGTCGTAAAGCAGTTTATAGAGAGAATTTCAAACTTTGTTTTGAATGAAGTAAAGGCAATGCATGAATGCATACAACATTAATTGATGATCACATGAATGAATCCATAGGCGCATACTCAGAGGTGAGTATACCAACCACATAGGGGTTCATAGCTAGAATAGCTGCCCCTAGGACCATGAGGGTCAACTATCCAGAAGTAGAAGGTGTGTCCACTAAGGATGCATCTAATACCTTTTTCTCTTCATTATCCTTCTTTACTTCGACCCATATTTTATCTTATTTAGATTTAGCTTCCACAAACTTAACTTCTCCGAATTCTTCAAACAAAGACTTCTTAGGATTCTCTTGTCCTTTTGTTCTTGATCTACAAGACTTTGAGATGTGTCCAACCTTTCCACATGAATGACAAATGATAGGAGGTTTGATGTTGTTATCATCATGCTGCATTGCTTGACTGTGTGTCCATTGTAATTACATATTTGACATGTAATGTTCTGCAAGTTTCTTTGATGTTGATTTCTCTGATTGAATTGAGTTTGATTCCTTTGGTTCAGTTGTGGCTGATTTCTTTGATTTGTTCTACAATGAATATCCCTATGACCAAATGCATTGTAGGAGTAATAGTAACCATTGAAGGGTCTTACATTCTTACAATCTCTTGCCAAGTTTCCATTCTTATTACATGCATAGAAAGTATGGTTGACTGCCTTGTGCTTATCTTTTGGTGATTCTGCTTTAGTCTCTTCATGATTTTCAGTTTTCTTTTCTTCTGAAGATTCTATTAGAGCTTTGTTTCTTTCTTGTAATGAGTTGATCTCAATTTGAGCTAAATTGTATCCCATACCAGTGGTATCACCTTTTAGCTTTTGTGCATAGAGCTGTGATTGAATCAAATCAGAGCTTGTGTGTAGTTTATCAATCTTGTCTTTTGCTCCTGATAATTCAGATTCAATTTTGTTCTTGATATTTTCAAATTCCAAGATTTTCATATTGGCTTGCATGAGTTCTTCGTCCAACTATTAATTTTCTTTGTTCTTCTCTTCAATAGCTGTTAATCTATCAATTAACTAATCATTCAATTTGTCTACCTTATCTTTTAGAGACATGTTCTCTTCATTCAGTTTCAAATCATTGTTAGAGCAATCTTTAGATCTTTCCTTAGTTTCTTGATAAGCATTTGTGAGCCATCAAATTTTAGTTTAAGTTCTTCATTTACTTTCTCAGATCTTTCTAGATATTCAAGGGTTGCTTCAAGATTCTTTTTTAGATGTTTGACTTCTCCTAAATCCATGATATCCTCAAGTGGTTAAACTTTTCTCTCAGAGGACTAGAGCTGTGATACCAATTGTTGGAAACACTGAGAGGGCGGGAGGGGGGTGAATCAGTGTTTAGCTAATTATTCAATTTCAACACTTTAAACATAAATAAATTAGACATCGCTTGAATCTTAACACAAGATCACATAACACATAATATGATTAAGGAGAAACCTTGATTAGAGGAAAACCCCGATGGGAATCAGTACCCACAAATATTGTACTAGTATAATGAACCTGTTAAAGTTCCTTTGCCCTATTAGGAGCAGTCTTTATAATGCAAGTACAATGACCTGGTTAAGGGTTTGAACCTGTTAGGAGTCTTTTACAAACAACCCTATTAGGGGTGAGGACTCACTATCCAAGAGCTCACTACTCAATGAGAAAGAAGGCTATAACATCCTGAGAATAGATATGCACTATATCCAAACATGAACTGCTGTATGTGACACAGATGTCTGATCAGTTCTAGTTATGTGCTTATGCTCTTTTCTTTTTTAAGGGCTCTATCTCATTCTGATATCTTCATACTACTCTGCTTATATGTCTTCTCTGACTATTTCTTTGACACTACAAATTTATCTTGAGATTGCATATATATATGTTTATGCCTGAATAGACGCGACTATAAACAAGACCTTAGGCAGCCCAAAAACAACATTCACAACACTTCCAAACAAATTTTCTTAATTGTGTTTACAAAAATTTTTAATACATGATTACAAACTTATTACAATAGGCACTTAGCCTTTACATAAAAAAATATTACAAGCTAATCAAAATCATGAAGTTGGCTTCATACTCTGTATTCTGAACTGCTAGTGTACTTGTTCTTTCTGTAACTTGTCTGTATTGCCATTCCGTACCATGCATGTATAGGATAAGCATAAAAAAATACCATAGACCTTAATTCTGAACACGCATATCCTGATGTGATTATACGCACGTGCATTGATGCCCTGATTGACTGCAGGTCACTGTTCTATTTTTGTCTTTTGCACTTAGTCAATTTTCACTTCATAGTTTACTGTCAAAACTTCATATGACTTTTCTGCCATAATGACAACAAAAAATAAGCCATATACTCCCTGGGATTCAACTTTCCAACACTTCATTATTGTCAAGTTTAACTCCTGACTCAGCAAGTCTAGATGCATGGGGAGAAGAAGACTTGTTCAAGATTAGTGTCCTAGCCATGGAAAAAGCCAAAGAGAAACAAGTTATGAGAAACCCTCTCTTTTTGGAATCAGTGAACATTCTAAATGACCTAGTGCCGGCAGACAAAGAAGTAGCTAAAATTCATTCAGTTGATGATGTAGTTAGCATCCTAACAAGCTTTAATGCACACTTTACAAGTTTAGTAGGCTCAGCTACTAGAATTGCAGAAGATGAGTATAAAAAGGAAAGATTGAATGAACTGATAAAGAATTTTTCCTTAGATTTAAAGCCATTAAATATTGGTCAGACAATGTTGAAATATTTGGCATAAAAAGCTAGAAAGGTTATAGAAAATTGCATGGACATAGGCAAACTCACCTCTGAACATATCAAAAAGATAGAAGAGGCAGATAGCTTGGTTGATAACATAAGACAATCTATTGAAAAATCATCCCAAGACATAAACATTTGCAACAATATCTATCAAGTTCAGATAGACAAGATAGAAAAAGCTAAAATGGAGATCAGTAAGATAAGGATCAGGCAGACTCAGCTGAGAAATGCACTTGCGCCCTCCTTAGCAGTTATGGATGAGAACATTAAACAGATTGATGCAACCATTACTACCTATGATCAAAGACCCATCATGGATTTAACAAAGATGGAAAGTCTTACATATGCCTTATTCACCCATCTACAAACAATTGATGCACTAAAGGTATTCTGACAGCAAGAGATCAAGAATCTGCAAATAGCTTATCCAGATGTGTACATAGAGTAAGCATCTAGAGACTTACAATTTTGACACCTTTGTCATTAATGTCAAAGGGGGAGTAAATTATGTATGGGAAGTAGTGTATATATATGAAAAAAATATTATATAGTATATGTTAAAGGAAGATAATATACAGGTTTTGGATTTAGTCAATTTTGAGTAACTTGGCCACATTCCTTTGTTGCCATTAATGAAAAAGGGGGAGATTGTTGGAAAGTTGACTCCCAGGGAGTATATGACTTATTTTTTGTTTTCATTATGGAAACAAATTCATATGAAGTTTTGACACAAAACTTTGAAGTGGAAATTGACTAAGTATAGAAGACAAGACAAAATAGAGATATACAGATGATTAGAGCACCAGCGCACGTGCGTACGACTGATTCGGACCAAGAACCTTCATACATAAGCTCTATGATATGTTTTTATGCTTACCCTATACATGCATGGTATGGAATGTCAGTACGGATAAGTTACAGAAAGAAAAAGTACACTAGCAGTCCAAAAAATAGAGTATGAAGCCGAATTTACTTTTTTGATTAGCGTGTAATCTTTTGTTTTGTAAAAGCTAAGCACCTATTGCAATAAGTTTGTAATCATGTATTAAACATTATTGTAGAGACACTTAATCCAATTTGTTTGGAAGCATTGTGAATATTGTTTTTAGGCCGACTAAGGTCTTGTTTATAGTCACGTCTATTTAGGCATGGACATATATATATAAGATGCAAAGTTGTATTAAGAAGTGTCATCGAATTTGCACATCAGAGATATAGAGGAATAGTATAAGATGTCAGAATGAGATAACACTCTTTAAGAGTATAAGAGCATCAGCGCATAACTGGAATTGATAAGACAATTTTGTCACATAAAACATTTCACTTTTGGATATAGTGTATATCTATTATCAAGGAGGTTGTAGCCTTCATCCTACTGAGCAGTGAGCTTCTTGGATAGTGAGTCCCCACCCCTAACAGGTTTATTTGTAAAAGACTCCTAACAAGGTCAACCCTTAACCAGGTCATTGTACTTGCATTGTAAAGACTGCTCCTAACAGGGCAAAGGAACTTTAACAGGTTCATTATACTAGTACAATATTTGTGGGTACTAATTTCCACCGGGGTTTTCCTCTGATCAAGCTTTCTCCATAATCATATTGTTAGAAACACTGAGAGGGGGGGTTGAATCAGTGTTTATCAATTATTTATATTTCAGCCAATTAAACATAAAACAAATATGCATTCAAGAATCTTAACACAAGAACACATAACACATGATTTGATTACGGAGAACCTTGATCAGAGGAAAAATCTAGTGGGGATTAGTACCCACAAAATATTGTACTAGGTATAATGAACCTATTAAAGTTTCTTTTCCCTGTTAGAAGCAGTCTTTACAAATTGAGTACAATGACCTGGTTAAGGGTCTAACCCTGTTAAGAGTCTTTTACAATAACCCTGTTAGGGGTGGTGGACTCACTATCCAAGGACTCACTATCCAATGAGATGAAGGCTACAACCCTCTGAATGTTGATATGCACTATATCAAAAATGAACTGTTGTAATGACACTGTTGTCTAATCAGTTCCATGTATGCATGGATGCTCTTACTTCTTCAAAGAGCTATATCATCTTTTGACTTCATTATACTATCCCTCTGTAACTTCTTCTTACACAATAATCAACTTCTCTTGCACGCTATAACATAACAATACATTACATACTTATATCTTTATAAACGAATAGGCGTGACCCAAAACATAACACTTAGTCTGCCTCTTAAAAAAATATACAACACTTTAAAACAATTCAGCTCAAGCGTGTTTACAAAAAAATTAATTATATCATAAAAAAATTATAACTAAAGGCACATAGCCTTAGTATCAGAAAATAATACACGCTGATCAAAATAGTAGTCGGCCTCTGTGCTCTGTATTCTGGACTGTTTCTTGGACTGTAGTGTACTAATCTATCTGTAACTTTTCCATACTGATGTTTCATACTCTGTACATTTGGATCTAGCATTTATATACACCATAGAGTATATATCTAGGCATGCATATTCTAGTGTGATCTCTAACATGCGCAGTGATGTGCTGATCACTGCATCTGTCTGACTGCTCTGTATTCTGTACTTAGTCATTTTATCTCCTAAGTTATCTTTGACAGAAAATTAGTATTACTTTTTTTCCATGATTGAAAACACAAAGTAATTCTTTCTTCCTTAGGAATTCAACTTTCCAATAATCTCCCCCTTTGTCATTTATGGCAACAAAGGAATGTGGCTAAGTTACTCAAAATGACTTCATTCAAAAATGACTGTATATCATAACTTACTGATATGTACATATATACTACTCTGCATATACACATTCTATTCTACTCCCCCTTTGACATGAATGACAAAGGTGTGCAAAAAACTATAAGTCTTCATACTTACTCCATATATACATCTGGGTACACAACTTGAAGAGACTGAATCTCTTTCTACTAGAATTCTTTCATTGCATCAATTGTTTGGAGGTGTGCGCATAAAAAATATGTTAGCTTCTCCATTTTTACTAGATCCAAGCAAGGACCTTGATCATAAGTCTTCATTGTTTCATCTATCTATTTTATGTTCTCATTTAGGACTGCTAGTGAAGGTGCAAGTGCATTTCTCAACTGAGTTTGTCTAACTCTTATTTTGTTAATTTCTAGCTTTGCCTTCTCAATTTTGTCCAGTTGTCCTTGGTAGAAATTATTGCATATGTTCATGTCCTACATGGAATTCTCAACATATTTTCTTATGTTTTCCACCATTTCCTCTGCTTTAGCTATCTTTTTGGTGTGCTCAGAGGTGAGCTTCACTCTATCCATGCAGTTTGCTATGACTTTCTTCCCTTTTTCTGCCAACTCTTTCAGTATAGACTGTCCAATCTTTAGAGAGTTCATATCCAAGGTAAAGTTCTTTACCACTTCATTCAATCTTTCCTTCTTATACTCATCTTCTGCAATCTTAGTAGCTGTCTCTACTAAGTTGGTGAAGTGTGACTTGAAGTTTGTTAGTACACTATCCACATGTTCAACAGTTTGAACTTTTGCAACTTTCTTATCAGCAGGAACTAACTCATTCATAATGTTTATTGATTCAATAAAGTGTGGGTTCATCATCACATGTTTCTCCTTTACCTTTTCCATGGCAAGGACGCTGATCTTAATGAGGTCTTCTTCTTCCCATGTGTCAAAACTTGCTGACTCAGGAGTTAACCTTGACAACAATGAGGTGGATGGTGACAGAATAGTATTCGGACTTGTGTCTACACATTCACTTTTGATATGTACCTCTTTAACTAGTGACTCATCAACTTGAGTGTCCTTCTCCTTATCCAACTCTATTAGATCAATCAAAGGAACTCCATCCTATTGTAAGGATGTATCATCAATGTCCATTGCTTCATCAACCTTATTCATATCGTTATCAGAAGCTATCATAGATATCTTGACATTGTCAACTATTATAGTATCTTCTGTATCTTTAGTTTTCTTAGTACTTAATGTCACTATGGGCGCAAAGACCTGTGGACCTGTCATGGGTGCAATCTGAATTACTAGAGTTGTGTCCTGTTTAGGAGAAGCTGGGGTGACCTTTGCTATAGGCACTATTGGTGGATACATGTGTCTATCCATAAAGACTTGTGTAAATGCCTTTTCAGTCTCCTTACCAACTTGTTCATATTCCTTGTTCATTATCTGTAAAGTCCTTGTCTTACTATGGAGATGAGGCTTTACAAGATCTAGCAAAATAGCCTTCTCATCATGTGAACAAATAGGAAGAAGAGTATCTAGAGTTTCTTCTCTAATCTTCATGTCTTCCTCAATAGCATGTCTTTTCATAATTTCCAATACATTCCATAAGTTATCCAGTATTACTATCTTAAGTTCAAGAACTAATTTCTTAAACTTGATCATATGAGATGTGACCATGTAATGTATCTTTGTCTTATCAACTTATTTATATTTTTCACCGACCTTTGAAAGTGTATCCAATCTACCTTCATTTATAATCATATTCTTCAATATGTTCAAGCTTGTTCTGAAACCTACCTCAGGAGGTGCTTGTGTATTCTTTGTAGTGCTCCTTGTGGTTCTTGAAGATGGATGACCTGAGGCAGCTTGCTTCCTTCCTCTGGGTTTCTTGCTAGGAATAGAAGGTGGAGATGTATCCAATTCAATGGTGGTAGCAGGCGTATATGTATTCTCCTCATTTTTATTATGTTTCTTCTTCTGAGATTCATCAGTCTTCTCAATCTTAACTTTAGCAAATTTTGCTTCTTTTGCCTTATTCAAATCTTCTCAAGTGACTCCATGAGATTTTAGTATGTTAGATGTGGTTCTGGATGCTTTCCTTTTATGAACAACAAGTTTTAGTTCAATATCCACTTCATCAGTCTTTTCTTTGTATGTTCCCCATCTAGGTTCATTGGCGTCTATGGGTGCTGACAATAAGACCTATGCATATCCCTCTAGCACATGGTCTTCAACTTCATATCCTAGTGGATGAATCCACTTAGTTCTAGGCTCAACAACCTCCATGCATGTGCAATCTATTTCTACCATAAAACAAATTGTATCTCTGTACTTGTCAACTATCTTCTTAGATAGTCTGACCCTGCTCTGCATTTTAACCCTAAATATATTTATATCCATGTCCATTTTATCTCTTACACTACTCTCTAAGCTGGCCTTAAGATATATTTGTGTCATTGTAGGTTTGCCTTTGTCTAGATAGAGGTCTGCAACTTTTCCTACTATATGATGATACAAATAGATGATTAGGGATCCAAACCTGAATGTTTTTCTTCTATCATGTTTAATGATTCTGATATTCTCAATCAACTGATCACGCAAGATCTCACAAAGGTTGTACTAGATGTTATCCTTTACTATTCTAATTGCTGCAAGGACTGTTACTGCAGATACACTATTCAACCTGCTTGCTTGCTGGAACTTGTAACCAAGTATCATGGTCATGAGTTTAATGTCATCCTCCTTGATGGGTTCTTCTGTCATACCACACCTGTCACTTCTCGACAAACAAACTTTCTCAATCTGCTTCTTAACATCTTTACTAGTGGGAAATACTGGTCCAATCATTGGAAGTCGAGTCAACTGATGGATTAGGTTTGTGGTGATACAGATAGGGACATCACCAATCCAAAATAGATCATCATAAATTTTTCTCAACAAGATTTTTACCCATTCTAGTTCTTCAAACTCATGCACATTTGAATACTCAATAATAGGGTTATCTTGTAGGTGCCCGAACTCATCTTTTAATTTGAAGTCCTTATTTAGCATTGATGCCATGTGAGAAGCTATATTATCATCTCCTAGTGATTCCTTCTTGCAGTATATGTACGCGCATATATCTTCCACGTGAACAACGCCAATTAGGTTTTAGAGAAAGCTCCTTCCACATCATCCGATATAGACTTGAATGGATGCTTCTTAAATATGAATCTCTTCCTTTCTACTACATCAAATACAACTGGGGTTGCCATTACTTACTTGGTGATTGTTTAAGTAGGGTTTCCATGAAATTCTAAACCAGCGCGATGACTAGGGCTTCGTTTCAAACTGATTAACCATTTGTTCCAACTTTCAAACTGCTATGCCTTCATGCCTGGATGTCTTAGTGCTCCAATGCTCTTCAATTTATTTCTCTTCAAATGTAAATGTGAGAATGATCGAATATGAATCACCTTTTTATACGATCTACCGCATTTAATGCTTGCAACTATACATAGAGATTTTCAAACTTTGATCGTGATTCAATTTAAATAATGCATGAATGCATGTAGATATAATCTAAGATTTTAACCATGAATCCAAAGGCGCATACTCTAATGTGAGTATACCAACCGTGCAGGGGTTCTGAGCTAGAATAGCTCCCCCAAGACCAGGAAGGTCTATTCAAGCAGAAGTAGAGGGTGCATCCACTGTGGATGCATCAACTACTTTGTCAACATCTTTGTCCTTCTTTACTTCAACCCAAATTTTGCTTGAATCTTCATTTGCTTTAACAAAATTGACTTCTCCTTTCTCTTCAAATAGAGACTTTTTGGGATCTTCTTGTTTCTATGTTTTGGATCTACAAAAATTTGTGATATATCCAGCCTTTCCACATGTGTGACAAATGATAGGAGGTCTAATGTTTTTCTTCATCATGCTGCATTGCTTTGTTGTGTGTCCATTGTAGTTGCATATCTGACATGTAGTGTTCTGCAAGTTCTTTTGAGGTTGATTTCTCTGATTGTTTTGATTCATTCTTCTTTGATTTTTCTTTGACTAAGTTCTACAATGTATAGCCATGTGACCAAATTTATTACAAGAGAAACAATAACCATTAAAAGGTCTTACCTCTTTGCAATCTCTTGCCAAATGCCCATGTTTATTGCATGCATAACAAGTTCTACTAACTTTGTTGATTTTCCTTTTAGGTGGTTCAGATATAATCTCTATAGTATTTTCAACTTTCTTAGCTTCTGAAGATGCTTCAAGTGTTTTTTTCTTTCTCTTGTGATGATTTGATTTCATCTTGTGCTGTACTGAATCCAAGACTAGTGGTGTTCCCCTTTTTTCTTTGTGCATTGAGCTAGGATTGAATCAAATCAGAATTTGTGTGGAGTTTATCAATCTTATCCTTTTCTCCTATTAATTCAGTTTCCAACTTCTTCTTCATGTTTTCCAATTCCAATACTTTCATGTTTGCCTGAAAAAGTTCATCTTCCAATGGTTTGCTTTCTTTGATCTTGTCTTCAATGGTGTTCTGGCTATCTGTAAGCTGTTCCTCCAGATCTTCAAGTTTATCCTTTAGAGATTTATTCTCTTCATTATGATTTTTGACCATTTTTCATAGATCACTTGTAGAACAATCTTTCAGATCTTTTCTTAGCCTTTTTATAAGTATTTGAGAGCCATCATTTTTCAATCTTAGTTCTTCATTTTCTTTTTCAGATCTATCAAGATCTTCAAGAGCTGCT
>MU225546.1:1770268-1780468 GCA_018584345.1 Thuja plicata
GAGGGGGGGGGGGGGTTGAATCAGTGTTTATCAATAATTTATATTTCAGCCAATTAAACATAAAACAAATACGCATTCAAGAATCTTAACACAAGAACACATAGCACATGATTTGATTATGGAGAACCTTAATCAAAGGAAAAATCTAGTGGGGATTAGTACCCACAAAATATTGTACTAGGTATAATGAACCTGTTAAAGTTCCTTTTCCCTGTTAGAAGCAGTCTTTACAAATTGAGTACAATGACCTAGTTAAGGGTCTGACCCTGTTAAGAGTCTTTTACAATAACCCTGTTAGGGGTGGTGGAATCACTGTCCAAGGACTCACTCTCTAATGAGATGAAGGCTACAACCCTCTGAATGTTGATATGCACTATATCAAAAATGAACTCCTATAATGACACTGTTGTCTGATCAGTTCTGTGTATGTGTGGATGCTCTTACTTCTTCAAAGAGCTATATCATCTTCTGACTTCATTATACTATCCCTCTGTAACTTCTTCTTACACAATAATTGACTTCTCTTTCACGTTGTAACATAACAATACATTACATACTTATATCTTTACAAACGAATAGGCACGACCCAAAACATAACACTTAGTCAACCTCTTAAAAAAATATACAATGCTTCCAAACAAGTTGGCTCAAGTGTGTTTACAAAAAAATTAATTATATCATAACAAATTTATAACTGAAGGTGCATAGCCTTAGTATCACAAAATAATACACACTGATCAAAATAGTAGTCGGCTTCTGTGCTCTGTATTCTGGACTGTTTCCTGGACTGCAGTGTACTAATCTGTCTGTAACTTTTCCATACTGATGTTTCATACTCTACGCATTTGGATCTAGTATTTATATACACCATAGATTATATATCTAATCACGCATATTATGGTGTGATCTCTAACACATGCGTTGATGTGCTGATCACTGTATCTGTCTGATTGCTCTGTATTCTATACTTAGTCATTTTATCTCCTAAGTTATCTTTGATAGAAACTTAGTATGACTTTGTTGCCATGATTGAAAACACAAAATAAGTCTTTCTTCCTTAGGAAGTCAACTTGCCAACACATATCATTTGTTATGTGTTCTTGTGTTAAGATTCAATTGATATATATTTGATTTATGTTTAAAATTGTTGAAATAGAATAAACAGAAAAACACTAATTCACCCCCCCTCTCAGTGTTTCCAACATTTGTCACTAAAGGAAAATCACAAACCAGACTTGAAATACTCCCAAACAGATGAAAAACAGATTTCATAATTCCAACAACTTATGTTTACTATAGAATTCTCTTTTTTGCAATTTAAATTTGAAAATAATGTTGAGAGGACATCCTAACTCACCTTTCTTCATAGATATCCCTTACTATTGGAGCTTGAATGTCCTTACCTCCATCCACTCATTTCTCAATAGTGTCATTATTTCAAAACATTGAGCAAAGTGACCATCTTAAATAGAGGGACTGTGAGAAAGTTGATTATTAATTGCAAATCTCTATGGACGTGAAAGAAAAATATATGATTTGACAGCTTATGCATGCAATCCATTATTACTATTTATGAAAATCCTCATGCCATAAAGTTTAATTATTGTTCAGACACCTCATACATGCCAACTTACCCCACTATCTTTTAACATTAAATGCACACTTTCCCGTAGGACCTACTGTTGAGTTTCAGAAGATTACTCTTTAAGTTATCTCATGCCTTATTTGAATATATTTGAACATGAGTGAAAAGTTTTCAAGATGGTTCAAGTAGGTTCAACATTGTTCAAGTGTTCACACCACCCAGATCAACATTTAAATAATTCTCCTGCACGCTGACATGCCTTAATTCTGCAATTGATACTTCAACATTTCCTATGACTCATAAGTACATGAATCATCAACACCATCTTTATGTACCTACCAAGTTTCTTAAAATAATGAACTAAATTGAACTATCTTGAACTTGTTTGAACTAAGTTCAAACTTGTTCAAGGGTGCTCAAGATTGTTCAAGACTATTCAAACAATTTGTTAACAAATAATCTGATCACTCTTTAAAACATGGTAAGACAAAAGGGGCTAACATTTTTGATAAATGGCTAGACTTGAAAGATTAAGGGAATGAAGGTAATCAAAATATAAAAGGGCAACTAAGAAAACCAAATAAAAGGGCAAGCACCTAACTTGGACTAACATCGGGTTTGATTGGGGACTGCTTTTGCCAAAAGGTAGAGAACTCAAAACTATGGTTTCACAAAGACTGAAAGGGCACATAAGAACTCAATAAGAAAAGGAATGGGAAAAAAACAACAGGAAAGAAAAATAAACCTAATATGTAGAAAAATTTATATAAAGAGAGACTCAAACCTTAAAGAGTTTTAAGTCCTGTCCATTATAGGAAAATGGAAAAACTGATACATCTAGATGAGCCAATTTAAAGGCATTAGGTCCTAGTTCTTCTTCAAAAGTAAAGGTCCCTTCCACAATGATTCAAAATTGATATGTGCTCCTTTTGGTTCTTTCCTCTTGTCCTAGAGTAACACTTCATCTTATTTCATGAATTTTCAAGGTGTATCTCTTCATTCAAAAATGATCTTAACTCTGGCTTGATGCTCAATGATTTTGTCCACCAGTGCTTCTCTTTCTTCTTTTAACTTGTGTAAGTACATAATCCTTTTTTGTAAGGAATCTCTGAAGTATTATCTACAATAGCCATTTGTATTTTTGTTTTCGACAATTCCTAGGGAAGTGATACTTGAGCACCCACTCCATAGACCATCTCAAAAGGCATCATACCAATTTCTCTATTGGGAGTTATTCTATCAGCCCAAAGGGCTTCAAAAAAAAATTATGCTACTTTTTACCACTTTCATCCACTAACTTCTTCATGATGGTAACCAGATTTTTATTACTTGACTTTGCTTGTCCATTACCCTATGAAAAGTAATCTGAGGAATGGGAAAATGAAATACTAGGATGGTAGCTAAATAAAGTTAGCTCTTGTGATGAGAAATATGTGGCATTATCATCTAGAATCTTTTAAGGCACTCCAAAGTGCACAAGGATATTGTCTTTCAGGAAGTCACACACCACTTGAGAATTTTCTTTTCTGGTTATAATAGCTTTAACCCACTTGGTGAAATAATCAGTTGCTACTAAAATGTAAACATGACCAACACTTGATTAAGGATTAACTAGCCCAATAAAGTATATCCCTCACTACTTAAAAGGCTCATCCATCACAACATGTTTCAAGGATAGAGAAGATAACTGAGGCCTTCCTAAAAATAGCTAGCACTTTTCATAATTCCTAACATACGCATACACATCTTTAAACATCCCTAGCAAATAGAAATAATTGTGAAGGATTTTAAAAGCATTAATAGTTGAAGAAAAATGTCCTCTACAAACCTCTTCATGAAAAGTTTTCAATAATTTCAATTGTTGATCTTTATCTACACATATGAGGAAAGTTCCATCTAGGTCCCTCTTAAATAAAGTGTCTTTCCATATCACATACTTTGCTTCTTGGAGTCTTAAATTATGGCTCTCTTTGGGCGTTAACCGAGCAGGGCACTCTCCATAAGATAGATAATATGCTATATCCAAAAACTAGGAATCAATTAAACTGACCAGCAGTGCCTGAGATAATTCATCTTCTAATTCTTATGATTGCTTTGAGTTCTCTGCTATGAACTTACAGAGACCTCTTCCCTTGACCAACTTGGTAGGTCTTATCATCAAGTCATACTGCTATATTTTAGTTACCCATGCTACTCTCTTCTTTATTGCTATCTCTTTTTGAGTGAGTAGACTTTTCATACTGGAGCTAGGAACGTACACTATGGAGTGCGAGTGAAGGATATAAAACCTGAATTTTTTAACTGATTTCACCATGGAAAAAGCTTACTTTTCTATGGAGGAATATTTAAGATCATGATTTTTTAAGTGGGGTACTCATAAAGGCAATTGGTGCTTCATTTTTGGAATTGTCTTTCTGAGTCAATATTCCTCACAAAGAGTGATCAGAGGCATAAAAATAAATAATAAAATCCTTCTTATAATTAGGGTAAACTAGAGCAAGGGTGTTTTCTATGGTAGTTTTAATCTCATTGAAGGCTTTCTTACTAGCCTTTGTCCACTTGAAAGGTTATTATTTTTCTCATCATCCCCACAATATGTCTAGTCAACTTAGAAAAATCTAGAACAAAGGCTCTCAAGAAGTTGATTTGACCAAAAAAAGATTTAACCCCTATCCTAGTTGATGGAAGACTAGTCTTCCGAATTGCCTTCAATCTCTCAAGATCAATCCTGATTCCTTCCTTTGGGAAAATATGACCTAGGATTTTTCCTTTTCTCACACAAAAAATAGAATTTTTAGGGTTAAGAGATATACCATGATCCCTACACCTTTGAAGAACTGACTGAATGTCTCTAAGGTGATGCTTTATTCTTATGGAATAAACCATTAATTCATCTAGATAAATCACTATTATATTTTTCTTCATATCAGCAAAGGAAGAATTCATAGCCCTTTGGAAGGTAGCCCCTGCATTTATCAAACCAAAGGGAATTCTATTATATGTAAATGTTCCCCAAGTTGTAGTAAAAGCAATTTTGTGTTTATCATTCTCCACCATTCTAACCTGATTGTAGCTTGAAAATCCATCAAGTAGAGACATAATCTCAGATCTAGCTATGGTTTGTAGGACATGCTCCATTTTTGGCAAGGAACAATTATCCTTCAAGATGGCTTGATTCAAATTGCAAAAATCAACATAAATTCTTATTTCTCCATTTTTATTCCTCACTGGAACAATATTTGCAATCCATGTTGAGTGATGAATGGGATATATGATTCTTTCCTTTAACATTTTGTCTACTTCACGTAGAATAGCCTCTGATACTTTAATGTTATAACTTCAGAGCTTTTTCCAGAATGGTTTAGATTTTGGGTTGAGGGGTATATGATGACTAAACCTCCCTTTTATGAAATCTTTTAAATCATCATAGTTCTAGGAGAATACATCCATATAGGCAATTAACAAAAGTTGTAGATTTTTATTTTCTTGAGCGAATAGAATTTTTCCTACAAATATCCATTTGGGTTGTTTTGTACTTCCGATATTAATTTTATCATAATATTTCAATACGTCAAAATGCAGACCTCTTCTTGGGATGTGACTCATCTTTCTTGGAAAACAAGATTTTAAGAGAGATCAACCCTTTAGGGATTTTATTGCCTTTTAACTAAACTACTCCTTCGAAAGGTAGTGATCCAGAACTAGGCTCTTCACATGCTTCATTCATCCCTTCAAAATAAGTAGATGCAAAGAACATCTACACATGTCATGAATTCATTTATACGAGCATCATCTTCCAATACTTGAAAATGTTCAATGTTATCAGGAACGATAGGTCTATATATCATTTCTATTCTATATTTACCCATTTTAGAATCTGGATGAGAAAGAAACAAGGATGTTGACACTGCTAGAGAATCAACTCGTGAATTCAAGATTCTTGGAATGAATTCTATAGAGGAATCCTCAAAAGATTCAATATTATTCCAAACTAAATTTCTATAATGTTTCAGGCATTCATTCTTAACTATGAACAAACCTTTCACTTGTTTGAATATCAGTTCAACATCACCTCTCACCACAAGTATTTTAATTCCATGTGCTCTTGCTTCTTGTAATCCTAATAATAGAGCTTCATACTCAGCAGTGTTATTAGTGTTCTTAAAATCTAGCTTGAAGGGAGAGGGAAAATACTCACCATCCAGACCCTTAAGAACCACACCAGCCCCCGACCTGACATTAGAACAACAACCATCAAAATCCATAAACCAAATCTACGTGATCCCATCACAGGTTGCAGGAGCTGGAGAAATCTCATCTGAGAAGATCAGATAATTGTTGAATTCACATTCTTAAAAAAGAATCTAAACCTTTGGATCATCAGACATGAATATTGTATAATTATTTTTTTCGTTAGGCTCCAGTTTGACTTTCTTCTTCCCTACAAGCATGAATGTCTCCGACCAATCCATTTTTTATTTCTCCACCCATATCCCTATAAAAGTTCTACTTAAAAGCATTCCATAATGTGCAGGTATATCCATGACTAGAATGGTTAGTTTTAACCTTTTATCTAGGTGATCTGCTAGAATAGCTTGAACAACTTTTACCTGACCTATTAAGGGTACTTTCTTACCATCAATCGAATAAAATCTCCCAAAGGTTTTGGTCAAGGTCAAGCCTAATGCTTTGGCAACAGAGGATGGCATAATGTTATCTGAATCACCCGAGTCTATAATATAGTTACTTAAGTTAAGGCCATTAAGGAGCAAAGAAGTTTAGAAAGGGTCAGGCTTTCTTATTTCATCTATGTCACAACATGCTTCTGAAGTATGATAAATGGCTGAATTACTTTGATTTACAACAGAAGCTGATGCAACTATGGGAGGTTGAGTAGGATCATCAATTTGATCAGTAGTACATTGATTTGATTGGGAGGGATGTGAAGGACCACCTTTGACATATCTAACTACTTTTTCAAGCTCTTTGGAACTCAATATTAGATACTGTGTAGGTGAAATTTGTATGGTAGAGGACTTACAGAGCTCAACAATATCAAATGAAGACACACTAGCATCTCTTTGTAAAGCCTTAAAATCATAAGCTTTAGGACTAGAGGGAAAAGCATTACTAATAGGCTCTTTAGTCTTCTAAAAATTACTTGATGTCATTGGGGTGTACTTAGATGACTTATAGTTGCGAGTAAGCATGGCACATATTGGATTTTCAAGAGTGACTAAAATATCTCCTCTTTTGGAGTCAGATTCATATTCTAGGTAATATGAACTAGAGTCACCAAGTCTTTTGTGAGCCACCTCCTCTACCATACATTCCCCCAATACATCCTTAGTTTCTTATATCTGTACATGTCTTAACATGTCCACACAAGAATTTCCATCATGATCCATCACCAGTTGAAAAGAGAACATGACTCCTTCTCTAGGTGAAGCCTCCAGGGAGAATCTTGGCTGATTTGAAGGCAACAAAGGATTTTTTACATGTCATTGGTTATGTTTCTTTTGACTAGTGTCTTGGTACATGTGAGGATAGGAATATCCCTGTTTTGGTAGTTGCCTCTTTAAGGCAATCACATCGTTCATTAGCCTTTGAATGACAGGGTCTTAGGAAGAATCAGAGGCTTGAGAGTGTGGCATTTGTACATCTTTCCTCCACTTTCCTACTATGATAAGATCATCCTCTAGTTCAATGGCCTGACTTTGAGCAATAGTTAAATCTGTGGGTCTACTTCTTTTTCGGTGAAAACCAATGTCTGGAGGCATGAAATTCATGAAAAATAATTGTTAATTTTCCAAAGTCAACCTTTTAGAAGTAGGAATTTTGTGAATAACCTTATTGTATCATGCCACATAATCCCTCATTGGTTCATGAATCTCCTTCTTCATTTGTGTAAGCTATGCCAGCAAATAATTCTCATCATCAACACTTTTAAAATAATTTTCAAAAGCAATCCTCATGGTCTTCTAGTTTGTAATAGACCCAGCAAGAAAATGACCAAACCATTATGTTTCTCCTTCAGTTAGGGATTGTGCAAAAAGCCTAACAACAACATCTTTGTGCTACAGTACCAATATACCAGTAGCTACATTGAACACATTTAAGTGTTCCTCCATTGGAGCCTTACCATCTCCAAATAATTTTGGAAGAACATCCTTGACACCCTTTGGGAGGGTATTATGAGCAGTATAGCCCTCCATCTCCCAAGAAAGATCAAGATATCCTTTCTAACATCTCTAATGGGCCTATTGAAAATCAAGAGAAAGGTATCCTTTGTGCACCATCTAAAGATCCTTGTCAAGATCATAGCATCTCATCATCTCCTTGTCATGCTCCTCCATATCCTCCTCAAGAAAACATCATTCCTCCAAATTCCTTGCAGAAAAATAAATCCCCTCAAGCTTCAACTGCAACTATCAAAATTTCTCCTATCAAAGCTTCTCATGCTCCTATTGATATAAAGATGAATTAAAAAGAGAAGTGCCTAAAAAATACAGCTCACTCTAAATATGTTGATATCCCTTCCACACTTTGTATCCCTCCATTCAAACATATTCATCAGCCTTCACTATCCTCCAAATCCATCCTTGGTCCCTATATATCAAAGCTGAAACCATCAAACCTTCCATCTATATTGGGTCCTTATATCCCTCCATCCACTTACCCTATCCCCTATCAAGATCAACAAAGACATGCATCCTTAAAATCTCCTTATCAACCAATCCATATGAACCAGTCATATCAGTCATATTCATCCATAATCCCCAAGTCTTTTGGAAGCAATTTGGATGTGCAATGAAGAAATCAGAAATTGAAGAATCCACTTACATATGAAGATCTCTATGTCCCATCTAATCGACATGTGGCTACAAAGAGACCACAAGGGTCCACTGAGAAAATAATAATATCAAACCAAATATGGGTTCCTAAATTTGTCATGGAAGAATTGCGCTCTCAATCTAAGAAAAGAACAATATCCAAGAAAATATGAGTTCCTAAATCCATCATGGAAGAATTGTGTTCTAAATCATCCAAAAGCAAAGGAAAATCAAAATCTATGTGGATTCCCAAGTCTCAGGACTTGGATACAAAAATAAAATCAAAAGCTATGTGGATTCCCAAGTCTGTCTTAAAAGGCTTGAACAAAAAGGAAAAGTCAGAGTTAGTATCCAAGCTTCCAAAGTCTTCCACTTCATCTCCATATAAACATCTCCCATCATCTAACTCGATACCTTAATTTAGCCATCCATCTTGGGTCCTCATATACCAAGATCTATATCCACTCATACATCAAAACCTCAAACTATTCCATCCACTTTTCCTCCATTTATCCACTACCCTTCAAGGGGTGTGTCGATGTTGATCTTATCACCATATCCTTCCATCCCTCTTATCCAATCCATCACATAACTCCTTGGCTACCATCTTCCCTATCCTCCATTTTTTTCCCTACCATCACCCTATCAACATCTTTGAGCATAATTTTAGCGGCCTTGGCCTATCATACCTTATCTTTCAGAGGAGCACTATTTAAAGAGCAAGAAGCTAAAGTTCCTCCATAAAATCAAAAGTACAAAAAGAAAAAAAAGGTGCCTTGGTGAAAACCATTTCTTGTGGCACCTTGGATAAGTACCATGATGAAAACCTGGCAAACAGGTGACATGCATAATTCCTCCTACTTGCACTCTTCACTTGGGGGCAAGCTCCTTCCATACCATCTTATCCATCATATCCTACATCTAGCTAGCCTGTGAGCATCCATGTTCCTTCCAGTGATCTTGACAAGGTTGAGCCTATCCATGAACACATTGTGTATCTTGACATGCATTATCCTTTACATCAAGGTATTCACTTACTCTCATCCATGGCACCCTATCATGATCTTTCTTATCCTAAGCCAATCCTTCATATCTCTGAGCATTCCTGCCATCATCCCAAAACATTCAGTTATGCCTCCATCATCCTTTATCCTAATTACGCTATCATAGCTATATCCTATCCTATCCTGTTGACCCGTTGGTCTTGATCAAAATTGAAAAACAAGTCCTTAGAAATCTCTTAACATGTCCCCTATTTTGGACCACATGCTTTCATGACATCAGGTCATTATCCTATATGCTATCCAGCACTACTCCATGAGCCTACATTGCTATATTCTTTTTTTCCCCTAGCTTGGGTAATCTTGAGGAGATTGTCTTTGAGGGTTGCATTCATCCTCTTCATCCATCATTGTCTATTCTCCTCATCCATCATCTTTCTGATCCATCTGTAATGATGTCTACCTTGCTAGACATTGGGGAAAAACCAATGTGATCTTTCTTGAGACAAGGGTAATCTCTAAAAAAAATCTAAAAATTGGAAAAAGTCCTGTTACCCACCTCTTCAGTTCAAAAAGGTAACTCATAATTAGCTCCTCAGTTAACCAAACTCTATCTCCTCTTAACCAAATAAAGAGGTGGAGCTTACAGAGGACCTCTCCTATTCCTTTTGATCTCAACCATTCATCTCCCCATCTCTGGGATTGATCTCAACCATTCATTCCATCACCAATTCCTATATAATAAACCCTTCATAACCATTTGAAGGATCCAGGATTTCAA
>MU225546.1:1780617-1796435 GCA_018584345.1 Thuja plicata
AGAAGCTTCAAGCATCATGGGGTTTGCATTCATTTGTCTTCCCTTCTCTTGTTTGTACATTTTATTGCTCACGTTTCTGTTATTCATTTAGTAGTTATTGCGTACTTGATTTGCATTCACTTGTGAAACTTTGCTACTAACCCCCGCCCTTGGAAAGCCCTGGGTTTGCATTCAAAATTAGGGTTTTCTTAGCGATCACAAAGTAGTGGAGTCAGAGCACCGGGGCCCTCTCACAGGACCGATACTGATATGCCTCCTCCTCGTGCCCCTCCTGGCGAGGGTGGGGGTAGTTCATGCTGATTTATATTCTCTGTACCATTTTTGTAGTGATCCATTGTATACGCTAAGCTGTACCATTTTTGTATCGTGACACACTGATATATATATATATATGTGATTCTCTTGTTGGTTACCCATGTGTCTAGACTTGCAACTTTTCATTAGTACTCATATGTTTTGATCTGTATGAGATGCAGTTCTGGTTTGATATGATGTGCAATGCTTTTACTTTCTATATGTATGTTCTATATGATTAGATGATGAGATGTAAATTCCATGTGTTTCTAATATGCAGACTTGATATGAATGATTTACTTCTTCTATGATACTGACATGTTATGCAGGATGGTGTAAATGAAATGTTTATGTAAGATCATCTTGGTGAAAACCTAGCAATAGGCACCTTGATGAATCAACCAAAAAAAAAATGAAAAATATCAAAAATACAAAAAATTTGAAAACATTGAAAATTAAAAAAAAGGATGGTGACACAAACATGCTTACCAGGTTTTCAATGATCACATCATCAAGAAAGACCCCATCACTTGGGGCATCTCAGCTTCATCACATCACATCAAGTTGAGATTATCATAATCAACAGCAACCCAATCAATTATCTTATACAGTGATGGATACACTCGAAACTAGACAGATCAGTCTTAGATGAGCTATTCATTATTGAAACTAGGCACATTGATCAAATTGGCTACATCACGTTAAATCAAGTCAATTTCTGCTAAATATCATTTTTTCCAAATAGGTGAAAACTTGGTAAATAGGTGCCTCTTATACTCAGTGCTCCATCTATCAATGCTCAATCTTGGCATCAATCCTTTGCTTCAGTTTGTACATATCTTTCAGCCACTTTCGTGACACTCTAGTTCTTCTGAGAACCCTCCTAGCTTGAAAATGATCCAGAGTCATAACCTAGGGGCAATCAAATCAGATTTTTCCTCACAGTATGAGTCAAGTCAGTTATCATCATTTTCTACTTTGGGCATGGGTCCCCAATTTGATCACATCTTTGGTTTACACCAGAGTCAATAATCTTTTCATTTCTGAAGGACAACTCGCTACTAACGCAAATAGGTGTTTCTCAACACCACAATCAACAGTGTTTCTTAACACTATCTTTGGACACATCTATGTTTCTTAACACACATTGGATATCACAAACGTAAACAACTGATCGATAGCAATAAAACATAAAGCACTCACAAGCACAATCGTGTTTATCAACACCTGATTCATATACACATTCAAAAACTGTGAACATGGCTGAAGTATGATGAACTTATATTTGTATGCTATCTATTCTCATTGATTTTGTTAATCTTTTATTTGTCTACTTCTTGTGGGTGTGGTCTTGATGATCTAGCAACGTCAAATAAACTAGGTATATGTGGTAAGAGCTCCTTCTTTAAGGTAGAAAAGCCTCACATCCCTTTATCCTATTTATTTTTACACCAAGGTGAGGTCGAAACTATCTCCTTGACTGTTATTTATTTGTTTGTTTACACAACCGCATACTCATGGTTATCTTGGCTTTGAATGCCTCAATATTGGTGTGCTCTTGCACTGTCAAAATTGGAAACAACATTCAGGTCATCTCGGCTTTTGTGCCTCGATGCTTACATTGGTTTCCCATATTTTATCTGATGAAAGTCATATTCATATTCTTATGGTCGCAGTGGCACCAATAAGGATTGTATCAACTCCGATGTTCCAAAAACACTCAATGATGAAAATTTTCAATGCTAAAGCTCAGTGACTACACCTTAGGTTGCATTCATGTTAGTCTTGTATCTACATCTGCATCTGCATAGTGTTGAAATCAGCATATTAACTTTATCTCTATCCAATGTGAAGGATCTGAGATTCTAATTGATCAATCTTCTCATTGTCAAGTGGTCATTTGTATGTGAACATGACACCCCTTGCTAAATCCACTATCCTAATTCTATTTTTAGGATTGAAATCAAAATCTGAATTTGACCACTCACACAACCAATAGAAATCTCTCATGCTTTTCTTCTCATCAATCCATGTATATTAATTTTGGTCAATCCTGGTCACCAAGACCTCTCATCAAGTACCAAATTTATCCTAACCACGTGCGACCTATTTCTAATCAGATCAACTTCTTCTTGAATCATGTTATCAATCAAATTGCTTCTCATC
Organism: Thuja plicata; assembly: GCA_018584345.1. Lineage (NCBI taxonomy): Eukaryota > Viridiplantae > Streptophyta > Pinopsida > Cupressales > Cupressaceae > Thuja > Thuja plicata. The sequence continues at coordinate 1,783,078 of MU225546.1, forward strand.
ACTGGGGCACCTAGCCATATTTCGCTCCCAAGGGGGCAAGATCAAGAAATCAATATTCCATTGATCACATCCTCAATCATAACCCCATCACTTGGGGCATCTCAGCTTCATCGCATCAAATCAAGTTAAGATCATCTTAAATCAAAGGCAACCTAAACAATGGTCTTATATAGTGGTTATAATCAATGGTCTTATATAATGGTGAATACACTCGAAACCAGACAAGATCGGTCTTATATGGGCTATTCATTATTGAAACTAGATACATTGATCAAATTGGCTTCATCACTTCAAATCAAGTCAATTTGCTTGCTAATAAAATCTCTTAACGGTAATTAGTTTCATTGCTTCAAATAAAACTGGTTATTCATTCAAACCAATCAAAAAGGTTTAAGAGTTCCTGACAGATGTTCAGTTTCATCACTTCAATTCACACTGAGCATTCTATTTATATCTTTTGATCATTTTTTGTCCAACCAAGCTCGAAGTCAGTTTTCTTCTTCAAAAGAATAGTTTCATCACTTCAAATCATAAGCCCACATCAAACCAATCAAAAAGGTTTAAGAGTTCCTAACAGATGTTTGGTTTCATCGCTTCAAATCAAACTGAGCACTCAGTTTTATATCATTTGATCGATCTTCATCCAATCAAGCTTGAAGTCAGTCTTCTTCTTCAAAACAATAGTTTCATCACTTCAAATCAAACTATTCTGGGTCTTCTCGCTAACAAGTCTTTGAATCAATGCGCTGATTGCACATAAATTCAAAGAGGGGCAAATGTAATCACCTAAAAATGGTCACCTAAACCCTAGACCCCAAATCTCAGCAATTAATCAAGAAACCCTAATCTTGATTACCCTAAGTCCTAAATCAAATAGGCAATTAACAAATTCAAACTGATCTGACCTAAACCCTAGGTCCTAATTATTCATCATACTTGATTAATTAATTAATTCCTAAAATCATATTACATTGGCAAATAAACTTTATACTATTATTTAATTGATATTCTGATATATTAATTAAATAAAAATTACAAAATTGTCAATTAAATCAAATAGGAATTAAATTAATTATAAAAACATAAATGTGCATTCAAAATTAATTAATCTATTAAAAATGCATATGACATCATCAAATCCAGTTAACAGATTTATCAAAATGGAAACAATCCAGTTCCACTCAGTTAACTGATTCTCCACTATTTATCATTTTGGAAACATTTTAGTTAACTGTGAACTGATTTTGGAAATTTCCAAAATAACTGATTGGTCAGTTTAGTCAACTGACTCTCTCAACCAATCGAATCACTTGCACATGGATTGTGCTTCTTCAATCAAATCTGAGCCACTCTTTTTGTTCGATCTCAACCCTCGATTCGAGAGAGATTTCTATAAAAGATAAACTCTTTTCCTTCACAAGGATCCCTAACTTTTCATCTAATGTTATTATACTACATTTTTGTCTTAGCTTTCTTGCATTCTTAGCATTTATTTAATATTTTTTTTTACTTTTATTCAAGCATGCAAACATGAATTTAGAACACACTTTCAATTTGGGTTTAAAATTGAATATCTCACATTTCAATTGGTGTTCTAAAACTAAATTCTAACTAGCTTGGATTAACAGCAATCTACATTTGCATTTGTATTTAGATTAATTAGTAGTTTACTCTCAACATATAGCTTTTAAATCCTTCATTCAGGTTAGTGTGTATTCACTGAGCTTGCAATGATCTGAGAGCAAGCTCATACTCCTAACTTCTAGAAGGCAACAGGTCGACTCTTTCAGACATGCAGGATGAATGAATCCATATTCATTCTTGTATGTAGCTGAAGTACAATGACCATGTTGAAGTGTACTTCTAAATTAGAGGCCCACATTTAGCTAGCACAGGTAGGTGCTTGAATACTAGATAAAGTCAGGGACTTCCATACATTGGTGGATGGAGATGTATTTGATAGGACTTTGGGTGGAGGAGGGATACTCTTAGCTTTTGTCTTTGGGACCTAGGCAATTGGAAACTAGAGGTTTTTTAGTATTTCATAGAAAGTGTCAAATATTCCCTCCCTCCTTTGAGACCTAGTGTACAACCAGGAATCTAGTATTTTATTCTCTATGGTCTTTGAACAACTCTATTCACAATTTTTGCTTCTTGAGGTATTGGAAGACCACTCAACCATTTGCCTATGTCTTCCTCTTCTTCCATAAGCAAAAGAACTTGCTGATATTGTTGATTGTTAGTTTTTATTTTCCAAGCAAGGGAATTTAGAAAAACAATGATATCTTCCTAGGTGTCTTGGAAATTCAAATTAGGTTGAATAACATGAGGGATTTCTTTTTGATTAGGTATTACAACTGTAGGAAGTACCATGACTATTCATCAAGAAAAGCATTTAAAAAAGGTCTACACTATTTTGCGCTCCCCAGTAGAATTGCCAAAATTCTGTTAGTGAACATATTTGTCTTCGATAATTTCCTCTAACAAAATAACTCTATTACACTCTTGAAAGAAAAACAATTACTAACAGTTGGGTAAGTGTCTTTTGATCACTTCCCTCTAAATTTTATATCAGGTACAACTCCCTAGGATTAATTTTCAATGTTTTTCTAACACTAATTTGTGATTTTAGATTTTAACCAGAAAGCTTATAAAGGTCGACCCATCATTCTTTGATGATAAGCACAAAAGTATTTCTTCATGAAAATAAAGTTAAACAAGAAAAAGAAGAGAAAAAACATAGTTTTTTTTCTAATAGAAATTGCATGGAAGTTGAAAGAAAAATGATTTGAAAATAAAATAACAGATCATAGAAAGAACCAAGCTACTATGAATTTTTAAAGTACATTAAAGAATGAATTAGAATGTCAACACAGAACACTCATCCACTTGTTCCAAACAACAAAAATTTAAAAACTTAATCGTAATATATTTCAATATTGCTGCACTTGCAAAGATGTAAATATTGTTTCACACAGTAAAACCAGCTTCATTCCAATATCTGTCAAATCTCTAAAAACTATAACTCAATCCAAAAAATTATCTAGTCTTGGAAAGAAAATTGAACCCTTCCACAATTTTTATAAATTGTACTATTTATAGTTTCAATATACCGAGAGGTCTCCTTGAAAACCCGACCTCTCAGATAAACAGTTATAAAAATGGAAACAAAGTAAAAATAACACTTTTCCTTAAGAGTTTGCATACAAATAAAAGAAAACTAAACATCTAAATTAGGCTCCTTCTCGGTGGCACATTCCTCACTCTCGATACGGCTTCCTCCTTCATCAATGATAGATTAAGTAGGCTTCCACTCTTAGTGTTCTTGAACAAGATCCTTAGCGACCTGTAAATGCAGGATCTTCAAGTAAAGAATTCTGGCCATTGAAGCTTCTTTGCTCCACTTTAACTTTTTGACTCTTTCTACTATCCCAAGTAGTTGATCGAAGCACAAGTAAAGCAAGGACTCAATTCTAGATATTTGTGTGAGGTCTGCATTTTTTGGATTAGCCTTCTCTTTGACTACTTTTATGGTAGCTTCAAAAGCTTCTAGAGCTTCTTTTAATTCTTGATCTCCATAGCTTTCCAAATAGGTGTAGGTAAAATTAATAACTTTCAATTCATTTAGCATAGCCTATTGAATTTGTTTAGCTTCAGCTTCAAAGTCTTTAGTTTCAGTTATAGTATTTCTGATTGTAGAAATATGCCATCCTATATTCTTTCTCAATACAAATAAATTTGATTCATTAGAGGACTTCAAAGACTTTTCTACGCAGAACTTAGCATAGCCATACCTTTTGATCTCTAGGAAATTTGTCATAGTCAAAACCCATTTCTCCTCTTCTGTGTCGGATAGTTGTCGCTATGCCTGCAACTCCCCCATCAAGGCTTTGGTATCATGAAGGAAAACCTGGTAATCTTTGACATATTTGAGGCCACTTTTCATCACCTCATCTATCCATTCATCAATAGAGGACACCAGGAGCTGACCACGTTGAACTTGATTCGGCAGATTTTTACTTCCAACAGAGTTTGGGTTAAAAAATGACAGAGATTGAATCAAAGGAGTAGCATCAAAGTTGCAAAAGGTATTTATAAACTGAGATAGAGACACAATTGTATGTTTCATTTCTTTCTTCTCTTTACTATCTTGCCAGGAATTCAATAGCATTTGTTGTGTTGTCTCCTTGAACAAGTGTTTTTTACTTGCTCGGTCCATAGTTCCCAACTCAACCTTGGTGGCCTCAAAATCCTCAGCTGAAAGTTCATGTTCCCCTTGCTTTTGCCTATAGGTAGCTACCTTAGTGGTCCACTTCCCTCTTTTTACATCTGCAAACATTCGAGCAGTGTTTTTTACCTTTTAGGTCTTGGGAATTTTCTGGACATACTTGCTTACAATATCTTGCACAGGGTCTGAAATGGGAACAAGGCTATGCTTCTTATTTACAGACAAGGTTAGCCATTTTGGTGTTTTGTTTACCATAGCATACTATTTATTCATCTTTGTTGGTGTATCCATGATATCCAGTATCACGTCATCAAGATTGAAAAGATCCTTGCCCATTTGTTCATCCTCACCTATCTAATAACTCATGTCACCAAAAATTTCATCATCTAGATTGATTGTTTGCACATTTTCCCGAGCCATTTTATCTTTGATTTTGGATTTAGTCTTTGATCTTGTGATCCTCTAAGGAGAAACCAAAGGTGCACAATCTATTTTAGCCTTTTTCTGGGAATTCTTAACTCATTTCTTTCCTGAGGAACCTTCATTTTAAATTGGTGTAGTAAGGTTAGAAATAGAGGGAGGGGAAGACAAAGAGGAATTTTTAACTTCAACTGACTTAGAACTAGACTGTCGTTGTTTCCTTTTTGTTAACAGTCATTCTTGAGTTAAGTGGAGCACATGTTGTGTTCTTTTTTCAATGTTATCTTCCTCATCCTTGGTCCAATTAATGACATACTCCTCATGTTCAGTTTGTTTCTTAAAACTTGGTTCAATCATACTAGAACCATCATCAGTTACTCCCTCTACATTAATTTGCAACCTCGTGGAAAAAATTTGGGATATGCATAATCTCATGTGTTCTCTTTCCTTTACTTGGGATTCATCAGTGCAATCTTCCAAAAATCTTCAAGATGGGGAACACGAAACATGTGTGACCTAATCCCTAAACTTTTGCAGGCATAGTTTTTATTATCAAACCCCACCCTCTCAGTGTAAAACTTTAAGACAAAGTGGCAAAGGTCACTCCCTATACTTATTGCATCTGCCATGGACACCGATGAAATTTTACCTAATTTTATGGGGAAGGATTTTTCCCATCCTTCTTCGGCAAGGAATATTTTAAGAACAATAGTAAGATGTCTACAAATTTCAGCAAGAATAAAACAATTAAAATCATATCTCGGCAATCTCATGGGTGAATCTTCGAAACCCCCGACCCTAATGTAGGTAAATATAGAGAACTGAATGTAGAAAATCCCATACTTGGTCACAAATGCTTGGGCTTCAGGGATAATCCTCTTGGTAGAGCTCCTGGGCAACTCAAAATAGAGCTTTCCCATAAATGTATCATGCACTCTTCTATATTTTTTAATTATGTCACTCTTTTTCAAAATGGGGAAATATTCATAGACGCGCATGCCATCAATCCATGCTTCATGGGGCATTCCATTCCATTGTCTACTACATGTCAAGTAGTACATGAGATAGGAAGACATGAAGAAACTACTTCTAGTTAACTTCAACATATGAGTTGTTCTCTCATAAAACTAGCAATCAATTCATCACAGTATAAAATTTGTTTTTCTTCTAGAACAATCTGAACATAATAGAACAACCAGTTAGAGAAAAAGTAGGCTTTTGATGATCCAATTACCCTTTGCAGCATTACTAGGAAAGCTCTGATATAAGGGTGCAGGTGGTCCCTATTAAAATTTTTGAGTAATCATGAACCTCCTCTTTGAGGGTTTAACAACCAACTTTTGGCCATAGAGGTTCGATTCCCATCCCTATTCTTGTTAAATTTGACAATAGATTGTGCTAGAGAAATGGCTGAAATTTTTTTTTCTAGGATTTGGAGGGATAGGGAGACAATTTCTCTATTAACTAACATCAAAACACTACCATCTCTTTTCAAAATTTTCTCATTCCTTTGATCATAATTATTGATACATTCAAAGATCAACTCAGGGAAAATGACTGCAGGAGGGAATGTCGCAGCTGCGCACAACCCACTGTGTAAAATTTCCAAACCTAGTGTGCCCTCAAGGGAATTGGAAAGAAATTTTGATAAAGCTTCTAAATTAAAATCCCCAAGGTCGGTATCCATCACTACAGGACCATCACAAACCAGGCTTGACATACTCCCAAATAGATGAAAAGAAGACTTCATAATTCCAACAACTTATGTTTACTACAGAAGTCTATGTTTTGCAATTTAAATTTTATAATACTGTTGAGAGGACAGCCTAAATCATCCTGCTTCATAGATATCCCTAACTACTAGATCTCTAATGTCCTTACCTCCGTCCTCTTGTTTCTCTACAGTGTTTTTATTTCAAAACATTGAGTGAAGTGACCAGCTTAAATAGAGGGAGCGTGAGAAACTTGATTATTAATTGCAAATCTCTGCCAAGGTGAAAGCAAAAAGATATGATTTTATAGCTTATGCATGCAATCCATTATTACTATTCACACAAATCCCCATACCGTGTATTTTAATGATTTTTCAGACACCTCAGACATGCCACCTTACCCCACCATCTTTTAACATTAAATGCACACTTTTCCCTAGGACCTACTAGTGACCTTTTAGAAGATTACTCTTTAAGTTATCTCTTGCCTTCTTTGAATATCTTTGAACATGAGTGAAAATTTTTCAAGATCGTTCAAGTAGGTTCAATATTTTTCAAGTGTTCACACCTCCCAGATCAACATTTAAACATTTCTCCCATGCTTACATGTTGATAGATGTTCCCAAGTGTGCTTGCACTAGCCTACTAGGACCTCCACTATTCCTAGCCTTTTCAAGACCCTATTCTTCCTCTTATGTCCTCTTTAGTCCTTACTTCACTAGTCTACGACTAATCCAATACCACTCTTATAATAGGTAACTATTGTGCCTCACAAGGAGACAACTATCACTAGTATGTACTACAATCTTTCACTCCTAGGATGGTTCCAAGTACATTTTCCACTTCTCAACTCCACAAGAGTCTGCAAGGATATTTATCATTCTCAACATCTTCTTAGGCTCCATATGATCCCATTGGTGACTGGGTAACATAAATTTCCCAAATGATCTCCCAATTCATCTTAAAGCTTGGCTTTTAGCCCTAATGCTTCTACTAGGCCTATCTGAAATTTTTTCCCAATTCTTGCAAAATAATACCAAATAACCCCCCCAAAAAAGTGGGGATTCTGATGCCCCTTTTCAAGACTCAAATTATTTTGTAGGTCTTAGGGTCCTAGGGTGTCCGTACAATAGATTCCTAGAATTAAGGACAACTGGGGCTAGATGGGCCAAATAAGTGCAGTCAGATGATTTATTCTTGGAAATGTATCTAGATGGATTGGTAGAGCCATCTCCTTCCTAGGAGTGGTTTCTATGACCTCTAAGTTTACAAAACATTTCTTGGTTTCTTTCTCCCAATGGTATCCCTACAATCAAACGCCATTAATCAATAGCAATCTCCTAGCTGGGTACTTCAATCTCACCTAGGGCTTGCCATGAAAATTAGCTAAAAAACCTTCCTGATCCTCTCCTTCTATATATACACTATACAAAGGCTCCCCTTCCATATACCTCCATTCCATGATGAAATTCACAGTGGAGATTTATGGGGAAGCCATTTTCCTCAAAACTACCTGAACAACACTAGCAGACTGTACACTAACAAAAAAATTTCCTAACCTATGTAAATGAAAACCTAGAAAATTCTTATCAAATAAAAACATACTGAAACTATCCTAAATAAAATAATCCAACACAAAAATCTTTGATTAAATCCATTAACTAGTACATGAAATAAAAACATTCACTATATACTGAACATAGAGTTGCAGAGCAAAATCAGACAAATTCAATTCTTCTTCATATCACCTAGCCTCGGGAAATAGGCCTCCTCATGGTTTAATATTCCTTTTCCATTTTCTTAGGCTATTTACACTGACTAACTTTTCCACTCATCAAATGGAATCAAACTTGACAATGTTGTCGAGCAACATTGCAAAGTTGCAAAATGTTGTCAAGCAACATTTTAGCAACTTTTACATCTTTGCCTAAAACTTAGTTTAATGACCTCTAATCATTATGAAATTATGTAAAAACATCATAAAGGCCTTCTTAGGAAAAATTCTAAGCCATTTTAAGCCTTCTAGGGTTTTTGACCCCAAATTCCCATTTTAGGCTAAATTATACTAAACACACTCAAAACATTAAACATCTAGTTGGATTGATCCTAGTCTAATCCAACTAGGTACAAAATTGCAAGACCTTGTAAGGTCAAAAATAAAAAAACTAACTTGGCTAGGGTTAGAACAAGCCTCAAAAAAACATAGGGATAGGATTTAACCTAGGGGCTCCTGCACTATTACAAGATCCCCTACTTGGAATTGGACATCCCTTTTCCTTTCATCCACTTTGTGCTTTATCTTGTTAGTATACTCAGTCAATTTATTCCTTACTATATTATACACTTCCTTCGTAGATTGTGAAAAATCTTCTACATAGGCACTTCCTTTGGCTCCATCTTTCAACTCCCTATGTTCAAATATTTGTCTAGGGTTTAATCCATAGATGATTTCAAAGGGGCTTCTTCCTGTGGTTCTATTAATAGTGTCATTATATCCATACTCTATGTGTCCAATGAGTTGGTCCCAAGTTTGACCATACTCCTTAGTTAAGAACCTTTGGAGGTTACCTAGACTCGTATTAACTACCTCAATTTGACCATCTGTCTGAGGGTGATATGTAGACCTAGAGGACAGATTGTTTCTTGTCTTCTGCCAAAGTGTCTTCCAAAAATGGCTTATTAACTTTGTATCTTTGTCTGACATTATGCTAATTGGTAACCCATGAATTCTTACAACCTCCTTGAAGAATAGGTGAGCTATTTGACAAGCATAATGGACTGTCTTGCAAGGAACAAAATGGTCCATCTTGCTAAACCTATCTACTATGACATATATACTATCAAATCCCTATTTGGTCCTTGGTAACCCTACAAAAAAATCCACACTTAAGTATTCCCATGGTTGACTTGGGATGGGATGGGGTCAGTAAAGACATGCATTGGAGGATGTGCCTTTGGCTTTCTCACACACTACACAACACTCCACATACCTCCTGATATCTAAGTTCATCCTTGGCCAAAAGTAAAAGCTTTCCACTAACTCTTGGGTCTTATTGACTCCAAAATTACCACTAAGTGCACCATTATGCTTCTCTTGAATCATATTTTCCCTAATTGATCCCCTACAGACACATAACTGACTCCCTTCAAACAAAAATTCACTTTACAAAGTGTAATAAAAAAAATCACCATGGAAGTGGTTCTTATGCTCCTTACATACCTTTTACATCTCTACAAATTTGTCATTCTCAGCATATAGGTCCTTATAACTTTCAATACCCATGTTCTGCAACTATATTTCTTGTACTGTCAGTAGTATTCTACTTAAAGAATTTGTTTCTTTTTTTTGAAATCCTTTCTTGTGCTTCATTTTGAAGGTGTAAGCCTACAAGTACTCCACCCATTTCATGTGTTTGTGACTAAGCTTTTCTTGGGAGTTTAGGAAACTAAGATCCTAGTTGTCTAAATACACCACAAACTCCTTAGGAAGCAAGTAGTGCCTACATTTTCTTAGTCCTTGGACTAGAGAATACATCTCTAAGTCATAAGAAGAGTACTTATTCTTAACATCAGTGAGCTTCTCACTATGAAAAGCCACTGGTCTTCCTTTTTGGCTCAAAACAGCTCCAATGGAAACATTACTAGCATCACACTCAACTGTGAATAACTTCTCAAAACTTGGTAGTGTTAGAATCGGTTGAGTGTAAATATTCTTCTTCAGCAATTAAAATCCATGGTTATCTTGCTCATTCCAAATAAATTTGGTTTTCATCCCTCCTTTAATAGTATCTAACATAGGAGCTCAAAATAGCACTAAATTGCTTAATGAATCTCCTAGAGTATTGAGCTAAACCATGAAGAATTCTCACCTCTGTTGTAGTCCTTGGAGTAGGATAGTTAAGAATTCCTTCTACCTTTCTTGGATTCATTTTGAGATTGCCTTTAGACAATGCAAACCCAAGGTACACAAGCTCCTACTTCATGAATTCACACTTTTCCAACTTTATCATCAACTCCTCCTCATCCAACTTCTTGAAAAAAATCTGCAAATGTCTGAGATGCTCCTCTTTAGTCTTTCTATAGATTAGTATATCATCTAGATACACTACCACAAATTTTCCAATATATTAATTTAGGACTTCATTAATCATTCTCATGAATGTAGATGGGGCATTAGATAGCCCAAATGGCATCACAAGCCATTCATATAAACCTTCTTTAGTTTTAAAGGCTATCTTCCATTTATCCCCTTCATTGACCCTCATTTGATGATAACCACTCCTTAGGTCAATCTTTGTAAAATACTTTGCTTCTCCTAGAAAGTCCATTAGATCTTCTATCCTAGGGATAAGGAACCTATACCTAATGGTAATTTAGTTTATTTCCCTTGAATTAGTATAGAACCTCCAAGTACCTCCCTTTTTTGGTGCTAAGATAGTGGGGACTGCACAAGGACTAATGCTTTTCCTAATAAGACCTTGGTTTAGGATTTCTTGGATTTTTTTAGCAATTTCCTCATTTTGTTGAGGGGTCATCTTATTGGATTCTTTATTTGGAAGGGTAGCTCCTAGGATAAGGTCAATTTTATGAATAACAACTCTCTTAGGGGGTAGAGTAGATGGTTGTCCATCACTTTGCTATTGTATTCTTGCAACACCTCTTGCACTTCCTTTGGTACCTTTGTCTGCTTCACTATTTTGTCTGCATATTTTTCTTTAGGTTTAAACACCAGTACTAAACCCAGTCCATCTCCTTCGTCTAAAGCTTCTATGAACTCCTTTTGATTGACCATAAGTACATTGGGGCTTGAGGATTTCATTTCTCCTTCCTCTAATAGTGATTGTATTTTGAAAGTCACACCATCCTTCTTGAAATAATATGTATTCTTTGCTCCATCATGCATGGCCTATTTATCAAATTTCCATGGTCTACCTATTAGAAGGTGACATGCATCCATAGGTAGGACATCACATAACACCTTGTCTTTGTATCTTTCAATAGAGAATTCCACCCATGCTTGTTCATTCACAAGGACATGTTGTCCTTTGTTCAACCAAGTAACCTTGTATAGGTTACTATGTGGAATCATCTTCATCTTTAACTTGCTAACTGTCAGAGTAATAGTCTCTAGGGTTATTAATTAAATCATTATGATCTAATTATTAACTCACCTATTCACTCTAGTTGCTTAAGATAACCTTAGGGTTTCCCTTTAAGGGTTTTGTGATTCCTTTTATAAAGATTCACCTCTTTGTATTTCATAAGGAGTTTTCACATCGCATTATATCAGATTGAAACATATTGTTAATAATATATTCTTTCATGTGAATATGATGTCTCTAGTCTTTTGGCCTCCATAGATTTTTCTACTTCTATTCTTTGCTTCTTCCATGTGACAGGGTTATGCATGCAGGTGTTCTTGGGAGAATAGGTTTCTACCTATTCTAACATGGTATTAGAGCCATCTTGCTGCTCGTTGTTCGTGTTTGTGTCGAAGTGTTTCAGAAGCTAGAGGTTTTTCTAGCATTTTTAGAGTTTTTATGTGGATTTAGAAGTGGGCTTTATTTCTGGTCACTTTGGACTCAAATGGACATCTCCATTGAGCTCAGAGCACCCAAAAACCCCAGAATCCATATAAAACTTGTCCATTTTGGACAACTTGGCTCTGAGGCAAAACAATTTTGGTTTCCAGTGCCGTACAGGTACGAAAACTGAGAAAAAAAGTTTTAAAAAAATATTTTTTTAATGTTTTTCGCATTAAAAATAACGCATGCAATAGTTTTTGTTTGGCACCACTGGCGCTCTGCCAGTGCGCCGCCGGTGCTCCACCGCCGTCGGCTGTGCCTCCCGATGGCTCTGTGGGTGCCTCCCGGCTCCTCCGGCCCCCACCGCCTGCCAGCCTCTGCTCCACCGGCCTCTACTCCACCGGCCCTGCCCGCTCAGTAGCCCCCTCTGCTCCACTCCACCAGGCTCTACCGCTCTGCCGGTGCCCACCGCCTCCCGGCCTCTGCCTCCTCTCCGCTTCGCCCGCCCAGGTGTTTAAGCCCTGCAAGCCCTTTTTGCTAGCCAACAGTACTATTAGTGACCAGGAGCTATGCTCCAGCCCCTTGCGCACGCCATGCGCCCAGGGGCTTATTTTTTTCAGCCCCAAGGGCTTTAAATTTTTTTTTGGAGCCTTTCTGACCTCCTGACGCTATTTTCACTCTATCTGGAGCATACAAAGGTATTTTTCCAACTTCTTTATATCGTTAAAAAGATCTTTCTGAGCTCTTTCCAATGATAGAGGTTGGGGTTTTGGGTTCTGTCATTTTGATAGTGTGTTTTGCTATCAAAGTTTGATGTTTGGTTTTGTCTTCTGGGAGCCATATCTTGCTCATCCAAACTCTATTTTTGGAAAACCAGATATCGTCGCAAAGCTATTTTAGTGAGTTTTTCAGTTGCAGGGGTCTTTTATCCAGATTCTGATCTAGGTTCTTTCTCCTCTGAGTTTTTCTCTTTCACACTCTGGCAGATTACTTGGGTTCTACAGGTCCTAGGATCTCTTCTTCTATTCTTCTAGCTCACTCTTCTTTCTAACTTCTGAGCATTGTATTCTTCTCTTCTATAGCATTCTCTTTTCTATAAATGCACTGAGATAAGGTGCCTACTTTTGCATATCTAGGATTTCTAGCACCTTGTGTTTGTTTGTACTCGCACTCAGTTATAAAGTGCCATGGGGGGTTATGATTTTTTGCCTTTTGTGCTCATCCACCTTTGTCAAGTGAGCGTACCTTCCATGACATTAGCCCATGCTGTGTTTCTGTGACACCGCCCTTTATCCTGTGCTTCTACTTCTGTTGTACTATTGGTGTTCCTGATTATTCTTCCTGTAGATGTTTCTGGCATTGCATTTCAGTGTTCCGGTCACCCCTCTCCCTATTCAGCATTATGGGGGGGGGGGGTTCACCTGTTGGTTCTATTTCTTCCTTGGTTCAGTTGAGTGATCTACGTATTCTATT
>MU225546.1:1815711-1844828 GCA_018584345.1 Thuja plicata
TTCAGGTACTTGCATGATAATCCACATTTTCAACTCCTACACACAAAACCTAATATTAGACAATCTTTCAATAAATTTTAAATCTAGGGTCATTATATTTAATAAATTTTCAAGCTTTCAAATGATCGCTATTTAAGATTATTTATTTATTAATTAATAATATATCAAAATAAAACATTAATAAAATCATGACATAATTTATACAAATTTTTTTTGATAATATAAATGAAAATACCGATAAGTTTAAATAATTTATCATGAGTACCCTCTTTTAATTATCAAAACATAAAGAATCATATTAGTAAGTTGTCACCAAAAATCATTAAAAAGGAATATAATGTTACATTTTAAAATTAAAATTTTACTTTCAATCTTTAGAACATAATATATTCCCTCTTCCTCTACCCATATTCTCAAGGAATATAATAGGACAATCGGTTAGGGTAGGATGGGTAGTTAGGATAGGAAGAAAGGGTTGGCTTGAGAGGTTGAGTGTTCAACTCTCGATTGCCACCCTTTTATTCAAAATGAATATTTTACTTTTAAATTTATTTATTTATTTTAGAGAATATAAATGTATTTCAAAAACTATGATAAAATAATTAATTTTTCTCATATATTTTAACAAGGAAATAAATATAAAAATGAAATAGAAATAAACACTTCCCTAGAAAATTTATGTAAATTTGGGCCTGAATTTTCAGGTGTCAACACGTCCACAGGTGTCAAATTACCTAAGGATTATGATTTGGAACAACTCAAAGAGAAGGAGGTACCATCTCCTATATCTATCCTTTCCAAATAGCTCACATTGATGCAAACAGAGCTTACAAATCTCAAACAGGAGAAAGAGAAACCCAAAACAAAATACTCTTTGGACACCATTTGTCCATTTCCTTTTGATAAAAGTATCACTATGGTCCCGTTTCCTCCCAATGTGGCAAGATCAAAGTATGAATAGTACACAGGAGAAACTGACCCACACGATCATGTGATGGAATTTTGTGCTATGAGCATAGGATACATGCACAAACCTACATACCTCATGTGACTATTTCCAGGAAGTTTGGGAGGTAATGCCATGGAGTGGTTATCAAAACTGAACCTTAAGGTCAAAACATTCGAGGAGTTGATCCAACTAATCATCCAACATGATGTGAATATGATGGACCTCTGTAATACCAAACAGAGAACTGGTGAATCATTTACACACTTCCCACAAAGGTGGAGGAATATTTTTGCACGATATTCAAGGGCCATTCCCGAATCAGAGAAGATGGAGATCTTTGTTAATAACCTAGTACTTGAATTGAACTACGCATTACAAATGAAAGCCTCACCAAGCTTTGACAGAATGATTAAGAATGCCCTGCGTATCGAGGAAGTCATGGTCAAAAGGGGGGAGATCACCCTTCAAAACAAAAACAAAACCAACAACTCCAACTCCAAGCCTAAAAGGTGGAAGACAAACATGAATGTTGTTAATGACGGAGTGGTTGACACCTCTAACATTAATCCTAAACCTGAGGTGTTCAATCTGACTAATAGCATGTAGGCAAGCAAGGACGCCAAGCTCACGACTCCCATACCCAAAACAAATAATGATAATAGCAAGGGTTGGACATGGACTTCAAAACCCCAAAGAACATTCACTCCTTTGGGAGAGCCTCTTGAGACGGTTTTGAAGACACTGTTGGATAACAAAGTTCTCACAATTCTTGATTCAAAGCCTTGGGAACCAGAAGTTAAACCCAGGTGGTGGGATGATAATGCCTACTGTATATTTCACAAGAACAAAGGGCATAAGACTAATAACTGCCTTAAACTTAAGCATGTCATTTAAGACCTCATCAAGGGTGGTAGAATCAAAGTGGATGGACACACTACTAATGAGGATCATACGAAATTCAATAAACCATTTCCTAATTGTGATAAAGGAGAAACATCTAAAGGGAAAGGTAATGAAGTGAACTACACCTATTCCAATAATGACAATGTGATCAATATGCTAGACATTAAGACTAAGTCAATCAATGTGGTCACAATCAAAGGTGTCTCATTCCACTCAAATGTCGTAATGTGGATCCAAGCATAGGTCACTATCAAAGGACCCCCAGAACTAAAACTGACATCCAAGTTCCTATCATAACTATTCCTAAACCAACATAAAAACACGTGGTTACTATTCCTGGAGCAAAGTATGACTTGGTAGGCCAATTGCAATGAACCTCTGCCAAAATTTCTATTTTTGAGTGTCTCAAAATATCCACAGTACATAGGTAACTTTTAGAATAATCTCTACATGATGCTAATGTCCCAAAGGATATTGATATAGACAAATTCAAAGTGATGGTCAATCACATCTCAGTGCCACATTACCTCTCCTTTTCTGAAGAGGATGATAAGTCATTGACACATCCACATAATCAACCCCTCCATATTGAAGTCCTTATTCATAAATCCTATAGGATTTGAGAGATACAAATCCATAGAATGCCAAGAATACCAGCGTGCAAATAACTTGTTACAGGAGAGAAGCAGAAAGAAGCAAAAGGTAGAACTCAGAAGTTACTCAAAAATGAGAGAAAAGTTATGATCCGAGTTAATTGAAAAAAAGATTTACAAGGTTCAACCTATAAAGGTGAACAAAACCCTAAGGCCTAAAAAAGCTAGGTTGTACATTATAATTAATAAAGATATTAATTATAATGCACCTAAGAGATAGCTTAAGAAAATAGAGTAATAAATAACTTAATTAATTAAACCAAAGTGATTTAATTAATAAGTGTAAAATATAATTACTCTAAAAAATCCCGTGTTAGATGCATTTTGATAGATGAAGGCGCAGGATTGAATATCTGTATACTTGATCTAATCAAGAGACTAGGTATCTCAGAACAAACAATTGACTCCAAAAGAAAAATAACTATCAAAGCTTATGACAAAGAAGAAAGTTCTTCCAAAGGTCTTATTGTTCTACCTATCAGTGTTGGACCAATTGGGAGAAATGTCGTATGTCAAGTTTTGGATTTACCTCTGGCCTACAATATACTATTGGGAAGACCATGGATTCATGAAATGCAAGCTGTACCATCTACTTACCACCAGTGCATAAAGTTCCCACATAATGGGGTGGAAGTGACAATTCCTACAGACGCTAACTACACTTGTAACAATATCAAAGAAGGTAGTATGATCCCACATAACAAAGAGGCTATGGATGTTGTTTCTCTTTAAACTACCAAGGACATGGTTATGAAGAGTTTTGGGAAAATCGTAAAACTCAAAGAAATAGGTATGGGAGAGTACAAGCTGGACCTGACTCCCTCATTGACAGAACTTATGGTGTCACCAAGATCCTATGGAAAACCTTCTTCGACATTCACACCTACAACATCCAAGGAGCCAGAAGTGCACAAAGCGACTGGCATGGTAAAGGCATCCACATCTTCTTTAGATAACATAGAAGAACATGCAGTCTTGGACTGGCTTTACAAAGGAGAACCGGTGGAGGCTGAGGTCAAACATGTAGAGATATTCGTTGAATAGTATGACAAGGGATATGCTTTCCTCAAATAAATGGGATACAATGGAAAGGGATCTCTAAACGACATAGGACAAGGGCTTATTAAACCTATACCCATGGAGTTCTAGAATACTAGAGACAAAATAGGACTGGGTTTTAATACTAAAACTGATAAACCCGCTTTAAAAGGTAGTCCACACTTAGATAAAGGGAGTGATTAAATAGATGAACTAGAGAAATGGTCCTATGAAAGATTATTACATGTTGGCATAGAGGATCCCAAATACCAAGGAGAATTCTATGTACCCAGCTTTGAGGTACCACAAGATCTTCACACCCCTTTGTTAGCACAACCTCCCATTCAAGAGGTAGGAGACACCATAACGGCTGGTCTAGAGATATCATTAATAGCAATAGTTACTCAAGAGACACACCAAAAATAGGATTTACATCCTAACTGGGGGCAATTGGTCACAGTTTCACATATCCTTGATCTACCACACTTTGATCCAATGGTAGCTAACTGGGTGCATCAAATAACTATTGTTGAATACTTGAACATATCTGATGATGAGGTCATCAACTCTCATGATTATGAATGGGATGAGCTATCTATTGCCACTGAAGACATTGGAATAGATACAATCCACATGTGTGTGGCACCCTCAGCTCTTCGTAAACAATCTAACACTACTCCCGATGACACTGATAATCCTGAAGTAGAAGATGAGTTCCTTCCCCCGATCATTGATGAAAAACTCCTGATTACATAAGTATAGAAGAATTTTGGAGGCTACAAGCAAGAAGCCTCCTTTTATGGAGATATGATGATGAGATTTCTATTGATGATTCACTAGAGTTTGGTTCACATATAACTAACAACAACCCTCTTAATGACGATCTCACTCATATTGATCTAAACATTGAAGAAATTAACTTAACAGACCATGTCATTTTGGTTAATGGTCTTGATGCTAACGCGATGCTATCCTTCCTAGAGACTGACTCCCTATCATTCGTACTTCCAAACCTAATTGATTAGATTGAAACAGAACCTACTCCTATCCTCAACTTTCCTAATGACCACACCCTAGCTTGTTATCTCAATGCTTGTGAACCTTAACCTTATTCCACGAATGCAAGGAGTGAGAAAATGTCACAGAAGGATATCAGGTTTCTCAGTCAAAAGCTGAAAAATAAAAAGAAAAAGAGGACTGATGGTGAAAACCACTTTGTGGCAGTATCAGATCCTA
This sequence comes from Thuja plicata, assembly GCA_018584345.1. Classification (NCBI taxonomy): domain Eukaryota; kingdom Viridiplantae; phylum Streptophyta; class Pinopsida; order Cupressales; family Cupressaceae; genus Thuja; species Thuja plicata. Next base: position 1,820,491 of record MU225546.1, read on the forward strand.
AAATAGTAAAGAGAAAAGATGCATCTAATGATGAAAACCTCTCAGAGGTGCCAAAAGATGGGATTCTTGATATCCTCCCCGAACACTTTCAAGAAAGGTCTTCAGTGCTGATTGAACCAACACAACCAGTAAATTTGGGCACCATTGAAGATCCTCAAGTAGTACACCTTGCACAATATTTTTCAGAAGAAGACAAGACAAAGTTCACCGAGTTCCTAAGGGAAAAGAAGATCAACTTTGCATGGTCTTATATCGATATGCTAGGGTTGGATCCTAAATTGATCATGCACCATCTATCTATAGCTCTTGGGATTAAGCCCATGAAAAAAAAACTTAGAAAGATGCATCCTGAAGCCCATGAAACAAAAACTTAGAAAGATGCATCCTCATGTTTCATTATTAGTAAAAGCAGAGCTAGAGAAGTTGTTGAAGGCTAGATTTATCAGAGTCATTGCCTACGCAGGATGGATCTCCAATGTGGTCCCCGTATCTAAAATTGATAAATCTATTAGGATCTATACAGACTTCAGAGATGTAATCAAAGAATGTCTGAAAGATGACTTCCCTCTACCTAACATTGACATGATCATAGACCTCACAATAGGATACCAGATGTATTCTTTAATGGATGGATTCTCAGTCTATAATCAAATCAAAATTTCCCCTGAGGATCAAGAGAAAATTGCATTTACATGCGCATAGGGCACCTTTTGCTGGAATTTCATGTCATTTGGGCTAAAGAATGCAGGCGCAACATATCAGAGAGACATGACAACTATATTCCCTGACATGATGCACAAGAACATGGAATACTACGTGGATGACACATTGGCTAAATCTAAAGAAAGAGGTACTCACACTACTGACTTAAGAAAGATATTAGATCATATGGAACAATTCCAACTCAGGCTCAACCCAAAGAAATGTGCCTTTGTGGTTCAATCAGGGAAGCTCCTAGGATTCATTGTTTCAGCGAGAGTAATTGAGGTAGACCCCGCTAAAGTTAAGGCTATACTAGATATGGCTCCTCCATGCAACATCAGTCAAATGAGGATACTACAAGGGAGACTCCAGTCCATCAGGAGATTCATCTCCCAACTTGCAGATAGGGCACAACCCTTTACTAAATTACTACATAAAGGGGTTACCTTCAAATGGGATGAGCACTGTGAAGCAAACTTCAGAGAATTGAAAGGATACCTGGCTACTCCTCCTATTCTTATGGAACCTATTCATGTGAAGCTATTACTCCTCTATATTTCAGCTACAGCTACAACATTAGGAGTCTTATTAGCTCAAGAAGATGAAACAAAGAAAGAAAGAGCTATCTACTACATTAGTAGAACACTGGTTTCCTATGAGCTCAATTATAGTATTATTGAAAAAGCATGCTTAGCAATCATCTTTGCATCCCAAAAAGTGAGACACTACATGCTCTCTCATACAGTGAATCTCATTGCTAAGATAGATCCTTTAAAATATCTCCTAAGCAAAATGGCATTGACAAGATGTTTGGAAAAATGGGTCCTAATTCTAAGTGAGTTTGACATTGAATATGTAGAACAGAGAGCTATCAAAAGATAGGTCCTTGCATATCAATTGGCTGATTCACCACTCCAGGATGATGAACCTTTAACAATTGAATTCCCTGATGAAACAATCATGCATCTAACTGAATATCCATGGAAGATGTACTTTGATAGTTCATTCACTTAACAAAGCTCTGGACAGGGGTCCTATTTATAACTCCTCAAGGTTACAAGATTCCCAAATCTTACAAATTGATGTTTCCATCTACCAACAATATTTCATAATATGAAGCATTGGTAAACGGTCTTAAGCTAGGTATGGAGTGGAAGATTGTAGAATTACACGTATATGGTGACTCCCAGCTAATTATCAATTATGTCAATGGGGAGTACCAAACGAAAGATGAGAAGTTGATGCCCTACAAGCAACTAGTTGATGACTTAAAGAAGTATTTTGTCTTCATCACCTTCCAGCAGATACCAAGATCAGAGAACAAAGTTGCAGATGCTATGGCTACCTTGGCATCCATGTTACAACTAGAAGAACATCAATTCCACTATGACTTCTTGGTGGAAGAACTATCCTATCTTGCCTTTGATACCCCTGAATACCAAGTAATATGCACTTTGAACGCCCCAGACCAATCTCAGTATTCCAATATCATTGCTTACCTTTCTGACCAAACCATCCCTAACAATCTATCCAAAAATGAGAAAAGATCCCTGATTAGGACAACATCATGTTATGTCCTCATAACTAATAACCTATATCGATGAGGTCTCGATGGTACACTTCTTAGGTGTTTAGAGCTCGAAGAGTCTGATCTAGCATTAAAAGAAGTCCACGCAGGTGTATGTGGATCACACTCGAATAAATTTTCATTAGCAAAGAAACTACTCAAAGTAGGCTATTACTGGCCTACCATGGAAAAAGATGCTATTCAATTTTCTAAAGAATGTCTTAAATGCCAAACGCATGGGAATCTTATCCATGCTCCTGCCAGAGAACTTATACCTTTCATTACACATTGGCCATTTCAGAAATGGGCCTTTGACTTGGTTGGACAAATATATCCCAACTCTTCAAATGGGCACCAGTTCATCATTATGACCACTGAGTATTTCATGAAGTGGGTCAAGGTCGTGCCGCTAACCAAAGCCACAGGCAAACAGGTGGCTATGTTCATTCTAAACTACATTATTTGTAGATATGGGATACCCTCTTCAATTGTAACAAACAATGGGGCCAATTTAAAAATCAAGACATTGATGAACTTTGTGAATAGTTCCATATCACTCAACATTGCTCCTCAATCTATGACCCTCAAGGTAATAGACAAGCTGAGGCATCTAACAAGAATATTCTCAAAATCCTACATAGAACTGTAAGTAAGTCCAACAGAGACTGGCATCTACAATTGAATCTGACACTATGGGCCTACAGAACAAGCATAAGAACACCAACTAGAGCCACACCATTTTCTCTAGTCTATGGCACTGAATCAGTACTACCTATTGAGGTTGAAATCCCATCTTTGCGGATATCTTTACAAGGTCTTGTTACTGATGAGCAGTACTGCATAGATAGGGTGAATTCTCTAGACCTACTGGATGAGTGCAGACAATAGGCATCTGACCATCTAAAGGTGTAACAAGCACATATGTCCAAAGGGTACAATAAGAAGGTCAAACCACACAAATTTGAAGTAGGGGATCTCGTCCTAAAAGACAATCCTAAAAACTAGCCTAACAAAGAGCAGAAAGGAAAGTTTGAACCTAATTGACTGGGACCTTATGTTTATCATTGCTAATTTTGGGACCGAAGCTTATTAACTGGCTACACCTGAAGGAGATGTTCTCCCAAATCCTATCAACACTCTATATTTGAAGCGGTTCTAGGCTTGATGTTTAGCTAGTAGAGCCTATACAACAAAAAGTTTTTACAAAATACCAATAACATTCAAAAAATTGATCTTGAAGAAATAAAAAAAAAATGGAAATAGTCCTGAAGAAAGGGTATCCTTGGTTAAAACCTGGCAAACAAGTTCCTTGATACTACAAAAACATTCAAAAAATAAAAAATAGCAAAAAAATTGAAAAAGATAAAAGTGCCTTGATGAGCACCTAGTAAAACAGGCATCTTGGTAGAAAAAAGAAAAGAAATGATCTTTCCAAGTGGTTAAAACCTAGCAATCAAGCATCACTTGTGTTCAGCGCTCCATCTATCAATACATTTCTGACACTAGGCCCTCATGATTTCACCTATGCTCAAACGCTGACTTCATTTCCTAAATGGCTATCTTATCCTCGCTTGGGATTTGTCTGCATTTACGTCTTAGGAATAAGTCATTCTGAACTGGGGGCATCTTTGCTGGCATGGTAGGTTGCAGTTTCTAGGTTGCTCTAGGATAGTTTGCCTCGTGAACACAATGTTTCTTGATACATGCAAAATGATGTCACTTTTCAAAACAAGGGTGTCTTTTCAAACATTACATATGCAAACATGACATTTACATTAATGGATTTCCTACAAGGCTATATTGGATCACAAACATGAATGGATTATCCTATCAATGCACAGGCATGGGAACACCATATTTCTTGTATTCCAATTTTCTAACTGATGAATCTTCACCGTGTTTGAAAAATGAATGCACAAGTACTACTTAAACACACAATTTGATATGGGTTTGATTATGATTCTTTCATGTCCTGGTGATGTTTTCAACTAGGGGCATCTAAGTAATTATAAATTTTATTTGATTGATTCATAATTGATGATTTATTATGTCTTCTTAGTTACTCAATGACGTCTGTGCAAAGAAAAATAGTCACAATGATAGGGGGCATAATTGTTTCTTGGTTTTTTGCATATGGTGATTGTTTCAAAAGGATCCTATAAATTTCACCTAACTTGGATGTTTATCGTAAGAGCTGCCACTATGGGTGGATAGCCACATATATCTCAATCTTTGTTATGTGTACACTATGATGAGTTTGGAACAATTTCCTTGTCTATTTTTCTGATTAGATTCTCAGTAAGGTATATGAAGCATAATGTACCCAAGGATATGAATTTTCAAGGTCATTGCAGGTCTAATATCTTTCCTTACACAAAATATGGTATAGTAAAAGGAAGGTGACTATTGTTTTTATCCTAGCTTCTATGCCTTGATTCCTAGGTCTATCTCCAACATTTCAATCAAACATAGTATTCATACTTTCATAATATTAGTGGGTATTAGTGATTGTTGTACTATCAAGTGGTATCCATTCCTAAAAGTGCCCGATGATGATAAAAAGCTATACATTTGCATATCAGTGACAAAGTCCTAAGAGTCTTCATATCATTACATTTTTTACAATTGCATGGGACATAAAAAAGAAAGGAGAAGCATTAGAGGCATTTTGAGCTCCAAATTAATTCAATTTTTCTTCTTCTAAATCAAGTTAATTACATCATCCATATTACTGATATATATCATTGCAAATCCATAGCATACATTTTGCATTCATGAAAAGAAGCAACAGGAAAATACCAAACCAAAGCATTGCATTTTTTTTTCACATCCTAAGTGCATCCATACATTTTAATTGCATAAAGAAAATCAAAAACATACATTTGCATCTTCACATAAGTATCATTTAAAACATATTTATATCAATGATCAAATAAAAAATGATGTTATCATCTAAATCTAACTCATCATGAGACCAAGATATCATCACATGTGCAAATCACATCTATCACATCTACCAAAGAAAATAGAACTCATAAAACATGTCAAAATTAGGAGCAAGTGCATCACACACACGCACACACACACACACACACACACACACACACACACACACACACACACACACACACATATATATATATATCTCAAAACAGGATCCACAGATCAAAATATGACACAAGTATACATAAAGAGTATCAGTGAGACAGAATGAATCAGATAGACATATATGAGTGTCATATACAAAGGAGGATCTTAGAAGGATCCAAATATACAATGTGAACTCAGATATACAAAATATGACAATATAAATCATCTCTGGCTCCCCCCCTCTCCCTGATCTAGAGGAGGAGGAGGAGGAGGTACAAATGGAGGAGGAGGAGGCATGGCCCCCTCTGACTACTAAGCCAACCAAGAAAATGATGCTACTCTCTGCCCCTCTGGCATTGCTACATAATAAAGTGCATAATAATATGTGGCTCTTTGGACCTGGTGAACTGCTATGTGGGCCTGCATATCTCACTCTGTCCTGAGCTGCTCAAGCTGGGCATCTCTATCTACAAGAAAAGCATCCACTATTGAGATCCTAGACTCTGAAATTATATCCCTAGCCTCTATTGCTATTGTTGTAGCCTCTAAAGCTGTAATCCAAGCTCTAAGCTATTCTCTCTCCTGCTCACACTATGAAAGAGTGTCACCATCCCTGCCAGATACCCTGCCATAATCCTTCCTTTAGGTCCTATCCTATTGTTTGTCTGACTATCTCTGTGGTTTCTATCTCTTCTGACTCTGCTACTCTCATGTAAGTAATGGATCAGGATTGATCTAATGAGCACCAAATCTAAATCAGGTGCACCGACCCTCTCCACTCGCACTAGCAACCTCTGTGTGGCCACCCACTACACCATCCCTTTGTTATCACCACCGTCATCACAATCATTGAGAGGAGGTCATCTCCCATCTAGGCCTCCATCTCTACCTCCATGTCAGACACCACCCATATCTCTTTGTGCTCCTCCCCTCCCTTTGGCAGGATGATCATCAGGATCATAATCTAAAGGCTCCTTTATGCGCGGAATAACCTCCTTTGGCACTTTGAAATGAGGAAATGGATACTGAAGAATCTTTGTGGGATATCCATCAGAAACACCTGTATCGGTAACATCAAGGTAGAGATCCCAGTCTACTCCAACCATGTCATGAATATCCTGATGCGCTGTCTCATACCTCAGCTGGGCACCCCACAATAGTGCCTCATCTCAGATCTGTGCATAAATAGTAATATCCTATATCCTGCCCTATCATCAGCCATAGTGTCTCAGCACTCATGTGTGAATAAACTACACTATAACATATCTAATCCTCCCAATAAGATACCGGCTCTGAAATAAAAATGGTACCTATCGTGCATCTGAGGTCCACTCCTCATAGTCTAAATATTGTTGCCAAATACCTCAGTCATATCATCAAAGAGCTACCGCCAGTACTCTACCTTGCCCAGATGGGGCTACTTAATAAGGCCTGCATATATGTATACATAAAGTTGCTCCGGTACTCGTTGTCTATCTACAATCGACCACATAACAGGGATGTGCTCATAGGCCCAGATCTAAAGAATCAAAATATCGATGGTCATGCTCTGAGTATAATGATATACTATCTTATGCAACTCTCAATACATATGGGCAAAAATACAACTGCCCCATGCACATCTCCATCTATGGGTAACCATCTGCTCTAACATGTCTACCTAGCTGACCATGAATCCATGTTGACCTCTGTCTGGCATCAGGATGCCACCTATCAGACCTGCTAAATACACAAATAATCAATCATAGTGATCGACCATATAGTCCCATGAGAGGTATCTATGATCAATTGTGTCATCCTGAAAGTATCGGTGACTTGCTCCAATCACTACGGCCGATGTCACCTTGAAGCGCACCTCATGACCAATAAGCAGAACCCAAAGTATCCACCATACATCCTTTGGAGTCACTGTGATCTCCCCTATTGACAGATGGAAGGTGTTGTGCTCTGAGTGCCATCTCTTAGCAAGAGCAGTCAACAACCCTCAGTTTACCCCTATCTCAGGTAAACCTATCAAAGAATGTAATCCACATCGGATCACTGTAGTCTGCTCATCATCAGAAAGAAGTCTAGATAGAGCAAGCACATGACCTAGATATGTGCCTCTAAAAGTGACTACCTCAAAATCTACCTATTTTTGACACATACAAAGATGAAATCAGTATTATATCTACAACAGAGATGTAAAATCCTGATCAGCTGAGTGATTCAAGGTCTGCAACACACAAATAGATCAAAAGGATGAAAATCCTAAGTCTAAAAATGAGATATGATTCTAAAAAAATAGGGTGTGATCTCTTTTACAAGATGTGATCCGAGGTATACCGGATGTAATGGATTATACTGGGTGCGCTCCCCAACATACAGGATGCGACTCTATATGCAGGTTACAATCTTTAAAGGATAGGGTACGACACAAAATCAAATGTAAACAAACAAGGTAAAAATAGGCACACAAGATGTGATCTAGGATATCCTAGATGTGATGCAAAAATATAGAAAAACTAGATACGATCTGGGAAATATCGGATGCGACGTGGGTTTGACAGGGTGCGATCTAGAATCTCAGATGCGACCCAAAATTAAAATGGCTATCAAAGCTACAAAAATGTGTAAAAATAAAATTTGTGAGATTCACGAGGTAGTTTTACGAGCACTTACCAGAGGTGGGTAGTTTTCTGAGCGTTGGTGTCAATGATTGATCTCGAAATGATGCTTCCTCATAGGGACCACCATCTTCTCTGTAGAGCTCTCAGAATTACTATGGAGGAAAGTGGAAATGAATAATAAAATGGTAATTTTTGAGGCTTATATTGGTCTTTTGAGCTATTTAGGGGTTCTGAAACTCCTCCCAAAAAATTTAAAATCCATTTCTATTCTCTTTTCGATCAATCAGGAACCAAATCAAAGGTGCCTAAGATGTTTTACGCTGCACAGTGCCATTTTTGTGACAATTCCAAAAACTTTGGATTTGGTTCATTTGTTCCAAAAATCTATCAATACTGCACATTTTATCATAAATTTTGGTCTAACATCATTTTATCAGTCTCATCACTCACATTTTCACATAATTAACTTGGTACTAGTGTGTTTATTTTTAAACATACCATCTTTTTCCACTTCTTCTACTCCATTCTTTCTTGCCCTAACTGCTTCCTACAAGTGATATGTTCTTTCAACAAAGGGATTTTATTCTTTTCTTTCCATTTCATTCCCGAGGGGCATGATCACACTATCATCAATTTAATTTTTTCTCAAAACAACATTAAAACAACTTCATTATCAAACAAACTAGGGGCATAACAGTTTCCTTGACTAAGTCAGAGCTGTTAGATAGAAATCTTTGCTTCTCATAAGTTGGATATCCTGTGCCCCCTCATCTTAAAAGATTCTTATTAAGCTCTTGGTAGCTTCTTACTGACTTTTGGATGACAACCAAGTTCAAAATCAGTATTATCAATCTTTGGACGACAACCAAGTTCAGAATTGGTATCTTTAAAAATCTTTTATTGACCTTTGTATGACAACCAAGTTCAAGGTCAATTCTATCATTTTAGTTTGATCAAGTGCGAGACTGATCTCATCAACATTTCGTTCGACAACCAAGAACGGAATTCTCAATCTTTCTGAAGTCAAAAATCAAAAACTTTCTTTGAATCAATGTGCTACTCAGACATCAATTCAAAGAGGGGAAAATGTAACCACCTAGATTTGGTCTGCTCTGACCATAGACCCTATTTACCCTAAGTGTGATCATACCCCTAATTATGTCATGACAATGTTACTTTGGCATAATTTATTTTAAATCAAATTTAATGTCTTAGGTAATTTTTATCACTGAATTATATTAACTATTATAACCATATAATTCAAATCAAATTCAAACATGGCTATAGTATTTAATTATAAAGGAATTAAATAAACCCCTAAAATCAATTGTCCACTTGAAAATAACACATTCCCCTAGCCTATTTAATTTAATTAAAATGGCTATAGTCCCCTTAATTAGTAAAAATCAATAAAATGCTTAAATAATTAAATATCCTATTTTTGAATGAATTAAATAAGTTTAATTCATTTCATTTATATTCCCCTAAACCCCAACCTAACCTATCTCAACCACTTCTACCCTGGGTTCTAACCCATCTCAACCTATTCCCCCCATGCTAATCTAATCCTAATTCTAATGCTATCCTAAACCCGCTCCTAATGTTGTCACATTCCATTAAGGAATGATTAACAACTCAACCCACTTGAGAAAGTCAACTTTCTCAAGCATGACTTCTCTAAGGACCAACTTTCCAATTTGAGCCTTACTCCCTCCCATGCCTCTTAAACAAATTTCATTAATGACTCATTAATGGATATTCCCTCTTGCCCATCCCTCATTAATGCCCAAGGCATTAATGGCTCTTAAACTTCATTAATGACCTTAGGGGCTCCATTAATGAACCTTGTCTGCCCTCTCTCTCTCCCATTCCTCTATAAATTGAAGGGATTTGGAGCTCATAAAGAGCCTCAATTTTTGAATAGTAGTGTTGTTATGCCAAGATTTTGAAGGAATCTCAAAGCATTGTTATGCTACCCATTCTTTCATAGCTTCATGCACACTCCATAGTTACTATCTCACATAGTTATAATGCTCATTTTTAGACTAATATGCATGCTTAAGTAATTAAATAATTATTTTAACTTGAATCTTTCATGCTAGGTTGTTTATGTCACTAGTATTAGCATAATCTAAGGGCTGATATGATATTTTATACACTTATCCTAGTTAGAAAGCAATAGGTTTATATTAGGGTTTTATATGCTCATTAACCCTTTTTTCTCACTAACAGAATGACTTATTGAAGTGTTATGTCGCAGGTAACAGGTGCACAAATATACACACACAATAGTCAGATGATTTATGCTTGGAAATGTATATATATGGATTGGTAGAGCCTTCTCCTTCCTAGTAGGGGTCTGTATGACCTCTAAGATTATAGAACCTTGCTTGGTTTCTTTCTCCCAATGGTATCCCTGCAATAAAACACCATTAATCAATAGCAATCTCCTAGCTGGGTACTTCAATCTTGCCTAGGGCTTGCCATGAATATTAGCTAAACAACTTTCCTGATCCTTTTCTATATATACACTATATTGAGGCTCCCCTTCCATATTCCTCCATTCCATAATGAAATTCATGGTAGATATTTATGGGGGAGCCATTTTCCTCAAAACTACCTGAACAACACTAGCAGATTGTACACTAACAAAATATTTTCCTAACCTATGTAAATGAACATCTAGAAACTTCTTAACAAATAAAAACATACTGAAACTATCCTAACTACAATAATACAACACAAAACTTGTTTATTCAATCCATTAACTAGTACATGAAAGCAAAAACATTCATTATATACTGAACACAGAGTTGCAGAGAAAAATTAGACAAATTCAATTATTTTTCATACCACCTAGCCTTGGTAAATGGGCCTCTTCATGGTTTAATATACCTTTTCCATGTTTTTAGGCCAGTTACACTATCTAACTTTTACACTCATCGAATGGAATCAAACTTGACAATGTTTTCAAGCAACATTACAAAGTTGCAAAATGTTGTCAAGCAACATTTTAGCAACTTTAACATCTTTGCCTAAAACTTAGTTTAATGACCTCTAATAATTATGAGATGATGTAAAAACATCATAAAGGCCTTCTTAGGCACAAATCTAAGCCATGTTAAGATTTCTAGGCTTCTTGACCCCAAATTCCCATTTTTTGGCTAAATTACACTAAACACACTCAAAACATTAAAATCAAGTTGGATTGATCCTAGTATAATCCAACTAGGTACAAAATGCAATCCCTTCTAAGGTAAAAAAGAAAACAACTGACTTGGCTAGGGTCAGAAAAAGCCACAACAAAACATAGGGATAGGATTTAGCCTAGGTGCTCCTACACCATCCTCCCCAAATAGAAATATTTCAATCCACCCTTGGATTGATAAAGTTGGAATCAATGCCCAACTTATTGAATTTTGTCTCCCTAATCAATGTAGCCTCTGCATCAGATTGTCCATGCCACTTCACTAGATTTTCTTTTTAATCCTTCTTCCTAGTCTGTTTGTAGAATCTCTAAACGAGTAGTCTCTCTACTTTCTTGGATGGTGTAGAGGGTAAGTTCAGTCCCTCAACTTATTGTATCACCTCAGTTAGACTCTAATCTGGATCTAGCATAGGTCCTTTGTATGAAACCAAATCTACCACATTGAACATGGGAGCTAAACCAACATCCTCTAGAAGTTCCCCTTTATATGCATTGGTGCCATATTTGGCTAGGATGGTACATGGGCCAATTATCCTCATTTGTAGCTTATTAGGAACTCCTTTAGGAAATCTTGCCTTGTTCAGATGGACCATTACAAGATCCCCTACTTGAAATTGAACATCCCTTTTCCTTTCATGCACTTTGTGCTTTATCTTCTCAGTATCCTCAGTCAAAGTTTTCCTTAATGTCTTATGCACTTCCTTCATAGATTGTACAAAATCTTCTACATAGCCACTTCCTTTAGCTCCATCTTTCAACTCCCTAAGTTCAAATATCCCTCTAGGGTGTAATCCATAGATGATTTTAAAGGGGCTTCTTCATGTGGTTCTATTGATAGTATCATTATATGCATACTCTATCTATCCAATGAGTTGGTCCCAAGTTTTGCCATACTCCTTAGTTAAGGACCTTAGGAGGTTACCTAGAATCCTATTAACTACCTCAATTTGACCATATGTCTGAGGGTGATATGCAGAACCAAAGGATAGATTGGTTCCTAGCTTTTTCCAAAGTGTCTTCCAAAATTGGCTCATGAACTTTGTATCTCTGTCTGACACTATGCTCATTGGTAACCCATGAATTCTTACAACCTCCTTGAAGAATAGGTGAGCTATTTGACAAGCATCATGGACTGTCTTGCAAGGAACAAAATGGGCCATCTTGCTAAACCTATCTACTATGACATATTTATTGTCAAATCCCTATTTGGTCCTTGGTAACCCTACAACAAAATCCATACTTAAGCATTCCAATGGTCGACATGGGATGGGAAGGGGTTGGTAAAGGCCTGAATTGGAGGATGTACCTTTGGATTTCTGACACACTACACAACACTCCACATACCTCCTGATATCTAAGTTCATCCTTGGCCAAAATTAAAATCTTTGCACTAACTCTTGGGTCTTATTGGAAATGTTTTGTCAATTGTTTTTTTTCTTTTATTTTGGTCTACATCTTCCAGTTTGATCGTGTTCTCTGTCTACTTCCTTGTTCCCTTTTGAATGTTCAATATATTGTATATGGTAGAAAAATAGGTTTTTCTTAGTATGTCTTGTATATGAAATCCTTTTTATCTTCCTTATATTTCTCATGGTTAAGGATTCGGCCTCATCTTGAGGGTCTGAATAAACAATAGAGTTTCTTTAACATATGAATCAGAGCATTTGAAATGTTTTCTTTATTTTTGGTATGTTTTTGGGGTAGGGAACTAGATACCCTAGGTGAGTGGCTCACCATAGGTGCTATAACCCAAAGTGGTTTCCAAGGAATCCTATGGGTGAGTTTGTAAATAAGTGATAACATAAAATTAACTTGGGTGGGGGGTTTCAAAAGATAATGAAAGATATATATTTAATGGCTCAATCAACATAGACCTGTGGAGTACCAGTACCATGGGTAGCTGCCAGGGTAGGTCCTTAAACTTTGAGAGGGGACAAGTGTTACATGGCTTCCAAGGAGGATCACAATGCATAAGTTGTGTAATGACACTCACCTAGGCGGTATTATAGAACCTAAACCTTTGGTGTCTAGTCTGGTGGTGCTTTGTTGTTTATGCATTTTCTCTTTTGGTATTTGATTACATGGTTCTTCTGCCTTAGATTTCCTTAGGAATTGAGAGTAATTTTGTTCTATCTCCTAGCATGTGGTTTGGAACTTCATAATTTTCACATGGTTGGGTGTAAATCACTTCGAGGTACTATTCGTGATTTGTTTCTTTGCTTGGATTCATATTTATTCCATGATTAAGATTTCCTTTCAAAGTTTCTTGTACTCCTATCCATTGTAAATAAAGATGTAAAGATCTATTTGTGAGCTATGAAAATTAGAAGTAAGGGAGCACAATAATGAATCAAAACACTCAACAACTAATAATCTAAACTACATACATGCTAAGACATAAAATGAAAACTTGAAATAAGCTAAATGAAGAAAGTGCAAACCTCCTACAAGCTCATTCAAACTCCATTTTGTTCATTGGATTTGTCCATTTGTTGTGGATGTGTGATCATGGATTTTCTTCAAGCTGTGATCTCAAACTAGCATTATAAATCTTCTCTAAAATATGGATTTATGATTTTCTCTCAAACATCATAACAATGCATGAAAGGTGGATTGAAATTGTGAAGGAATGATGTTTCTTTTATAGAAAATGGGTGAGGAATCAAGGGTCCGGATGCAAAGTTGATGAGAGGTCCAGATGCCACTAAAAAAGAGCACATGGATTGTGCTTCTTCAAGTGCATCAAATTGTGACACTTGTCACAAAGGGTATTGGGTTGAAAGTAGGGAGGAATGTGACCATTTAGGGAAATAAACCAAGAATCCTCTAGAAGATAAGGCTCATAAAGAGGGTGCAAGAGCCTTAATGAGGGATGTAAGAGGAATTTATGAGGGTGTAAGGGATATTTATGCTTATGGATAAGCATGGCTTGAGATTATTGACTTTGGAGTTTGGGGATTGAGTTCCTAATCAAGGATTAGGAATGTGACATGGTTAGGGATTGAATTAGAATTAGGCTTAGGAGATAAGAAGGGTGATTAGGGGGACAAGAAAGAGTTAGCATGTGTGAAAGGGTTGGGTTAAGTTAGAACTCAAGGTTAGGTGGTTGGGATTGGTTAGGTTAGGGGTTAAAGGGAATATTAATGAATTGAATTATATAAATAACATATTCATTCAATAATAGGAGGAATAAGGATTTAATTATCTACTAAGCTATTGCTTGCTTTTAATAATTAATCAGGACTATAGCCAATTAATTGAATTAATTAGGACTAGAGGATGACATAGGTCAATTAGGTAATGCTTAATTACTTAGCTGATATGTCCTAGAAGACACTAAATATGATTGATTAAGGTAATTAGATTTAGGTGTCTACATTTTTCCCCTCTTCAACATAGTGTTAGAATAACACTATTTCGAAGATGTTTAAAACAATAGACAGCATGAAGATGTGGATGTAGGAAACAAAGTTTCCCTAGAGTGACGATTAGGATAGAATTAGAATTGAATGACTAGGATGATGCCCCCTCAAGAGGGTGACAGGGAGAAAAGGCAAAGCCCTGGCTGTTGGAAAGTGACAATGCAAGCAATTGTTATTTTTTCATTGATGTCAAACCTTAACTGGTGAGACTATTGTTATCTGTTTGAGTACCATATCTATTGTTGATGAAGAAGATTTAACAAGAAGACCAAGTGAATGGTTGAATTAAGTCAAATAAAAGGGTACTTGATCAGTTAGCACTCTGGCAAAGTAATTAGTTGTTTATCTTTCAAAGATATTTTTTCTGGTTGTTTTGTGCCGAACAAGTTATGCTTGTGCCAAGCGAAGTTGCTTGTGCCGAGAAAAGTTGCTTGTGATGAGCAAGTTTGTTCAGTGTCGAGCACTAGTGAAATTGCTAAGTGAAAACAATGATGTTGGCCGAGTTAGAGTATTTACATTAATGATAAGATTTGAGGTCTCTGGTCGACTTAGTTAGTTTTATTGGGATATGTAAAGTAAATTAAAGATTGATCCACGTCATTTAATGTATGGGTAACCGTAATTAATGCATGGTTTCAAGATTTAATTAGAGACTATTTTGGAGAAGAAAATGTAATGTAATGATGGAATGATCTGTTGGATCTGACCTAACCTAAGATCTATGATCTTGATTAAGCGGCAAAGATTTGTCTGACCTAGATAGAGAGGTATATGATAACCTAAAGGGGATAGTCATTAAGTGTGTAAGTTGATGTGTGTATGCAAGAAGATTGCATAGTTGATTTACTATTTGGCATGACCTAGCAGAGAGGGCTGAATACAGAAGAAGAAAGTTGCATGTGTGATTGCTTGATGGATTTCCAAGCAGATCAGAAGATTGAAATGACAATGCAGGCCATCCCATAAGTTAGCATCAGAGTTGTAATTGGATCTGAATTTGCAAAGTAAGTTGTATGTATCATATCACAATTGCTGATTACTTTCTAACCATTGTATCAGTTAAAATCCTTTAACAAGGTTGACCTAACAGTCATTTGTATAAATCCTCTAACAAGGTGACATTTAGGTGGAATGTTCTAATTCCTCTAACAAGGCCACTCCTGATAGGGTGATTAAATCTTTTAACTAGGTCACACCTAACAGTGTGTTATTGTAACCTTTAACAAGGTTGGCTCCTCACAGAGCTCACTTCAAAAGAGTGAAACTTGGTAGCATGTTACTGGTGTTTTTTCCCTTATTGGGTTTCCACATTAAATACTTGTGTCAACTTGTGTGAATGCTTATGGTTTGTTTTACTGTTATGTTTCTACAAGCTAATTACATTATATAGTAAACTGCATGATTAAGTTGTTGTCATATGCTACTGTTGCCAAGTAGATCTAAAATACATAAAGTTTTATTTTCTACATCTAGACCTGAGGATAATTGATTCACCCCTCCCCTCTCAGTTATTTGAAATTCATTCTAACACTGGCTGCATCTCGAAAAGATGGCCAGGAGAGACAGGATAGAAGAAAAAAGGAAGGAAATAGAAGAATGAGGGATGGGAGATTCAAGTTTGCATCAGGGATGAAGGTTTAGGTATGGAATTAGGATTATGGTTGGGGATGGGATTTTAGCTAGGGTGTAAAAGAAAGGATGCTATCTGGGATGTAACCAAAGTGAGTGATATAAAGAAAAAAAAAGGAATAACCTCTCAAAGAGAGTTCAAGTTTCTTGTATTGACAAGGGTAATTTCTAGGAACAAATTTTGATGTCTCTTGATCAGTGATGAAGATAGGATATGCTTAGGCTTAAGAAAGCCACTGATAATGATTGATTAGGTCAGACAAGAGGAAGGATACATCCTACAAGGACCCATTGATGATAATGAGATTTGAAACTAAGATAACGATCAAGATAGTCTAGTTTGAATTTTTTATTTTAACAATGGCAAACAATAGCTGAACTAAGGAGGGATGATCCTAGGTGTTTTGAGATTCACACTATGTCTAGTTATCTCCACAAATGAGCACACAAATCTTTTTCACGATATAGGGATAGTAGGATTAGGATTACTATTGGGATGGCAGGATTAGGATGATAGGATTGCTGAGGATTTGGATTTTGCTGGGGGGATTTGGATGGGGGAGATTATCTTGAAGCTTGAGCGAGGGGTATTCTAGAAGGGAATACTAGCATGTATTTGAGCACTTATTTTGATTTAGCATATGATACTATGCACCAGGGTATAAAGAACCAAGGTGACATTGTACCACATGCATAGGAGTGACACAAAAAACATGTGGGGGTTGCCCTAGCATCACACATGACTCCCGGAGAGACCATGGTGGAAACAATGCTGGAAAAGCCCATAAGCAAATGACATTTACCAAGGGCACCATGAGAACCCAAATGGATTACATACATGCAAGGGTCATATCTGACTGACTCACAGGCAAAAAAGAAAAGGATCAAGTTCCCTTCCGTAGGTGCATCCATTCACAACATACCATGATATAAAGAATCGTGGAAACTTTCAGGAGGAGAAAAACTGAAAGAATCAGGAATGATAACCAAGAACCAAAATCAGATTTCAAGATAAAAAATTCAATAACAAGATGCCTTTTGCGAGAGAGATCAAATGATGTGGAATGTTGATTTGCTTTAGGTCAACATGAAGAAGGATACATCCTCAAGGACCCATTTCACTGGTGATGTTTGGATTTAGTTCAACAAGAGGAAGGATACATCCTCAAGGACCCATTTCCATGGTGATGATGATTGCTTTAACTAATTAGCCAAAGATGTGTTGACATCAAACTGTTGAACCAAGATTTTTCATAAGGAACTTGTTGAAGCATAGGATTTGGAACAGAACTGGATAACTTTCTGCGAGGAGATCGACCAAAGATATGAGATATGTACAAGCGAGACCGGACTCAAGACTGGACTGACACAGACAAGATATGTATAGACTGAAAGTATGGGAAGCTTAGAGAGAATGGATGAGATGAGGTAGATATGCATGATGTTGCCCTAGTTGAGCCAAAAGGTCAAGATAGAGGAATAACGGATGGGGTGCTCTAGATGTGGGAATGATATAATCCCAAAGAAAACACAAGGATTGGAAAGGATGCATAAAAATGATAATGAGCAGATTATGATCAAAGCTTGTAGCAAGGCTAAGGGTGTGCTTGGATGTGCTGATTTCTTCTTGACTTTGGATAGCTGGAGGATGTGGATAGGATTTGCATGTGATGGTAGGTCACAAGGAGAATTAGGATTTGAATAGTTGGAATTGGATGCATGAGGATAGCCTAGAGCTAGATATCAATGACAAGGGAAGAAACAAGCGATGGGATATAGGAAAGGAGGAATTGGAAGATGGAGGGGATGTTGGGGAATGTGGAGATGGAAGTGCTAGATGGAAGGATTTTAGTAGAGGAATGAATGTATAGCTGAAGGATTGTGGGTAGGAGAGGAGGATTGGGAAATGATAGGTGGATACAAGGAGGTCTCCAAGGACTACGTCACCAAGGAATAGAATGCCCCCACTTAGGATAGCTCATGCATGTGAGGAAGCATTAGGAGGGGGTATGATAGGATGGAAGAGAGGATAACAAGAGGATGACTGAGGTGAATTATAAGATAGGATGAAGGGTGGATAAGGGAGGAAGATAGTGTAGAATTATATATGGAAGGAAGGATGGGTGGATAAAAGGATAGGTGTATAAAGATAGGAGATTGGATATGGATGTCAAGAGATGTCCAAAAGCATGTAGATATGGTGGCATGTATATTTCTCATCAAGATCCAGAGGAGGATGGAGGAATTGAAAAGGAAAAGATAGGATATGGATGGTGGCCAGAAGGAATTAATGGATGGTGACTAGAAGGAACTTGCCCCCAAGTGTGAAGAGAAAATGGATGGAGGAATTACACATGATGCCTATTTAGGTTTTCATCATGGTACTTTTCCAAGGCTCTTGTTTTCCAAATTTTCACCAGTAGATGAATTGATCTCTCTCTCTCTGCTTTGCTTTTCTGCTTTTTCTTTGCGCTGTTGCTTTTAATGTTGATCATGATATGTTGGTACAAATTTATATGGGATGAGTGACTCATGAAAATGTAGGGATAAGATAATTATGCGGGGGGAGATATGTGGGATAAGGGATATGATAGTTGGAAGTATTCAGATAAAATGATGGAAAGTGAGTGGGATAGGGGGATGCTCTCAGGATCAACATTGGAACATGTTGCGAGGGATGTGGGAAGAGTGATTGTGAAGTAGATGGTACTTGTGGATATGATGGAGGAAACAAGATGGTAGGAAGGTGTGGGACATAAGGACCCAAAATAGATTTTGAAGATGGAGGAGAGGAATGCTCAGCTAGAGGATTAGTAACCTCGGATGCCACAATGGATTTTTCTTTTAGATGCATGTCATCTTTTTTCTTTGGGATCCACATAGTTTTTCCTTTTGTTTTGGTGGGATTTTGTGGCCTTCAAAATGCAGTGCATTTTTTTATTGGATTTTTCCTTTCTTGAGCATGTTGTTTGAAGTGGACATGAAAATCTTTAGCTTTTTATGGATATTTTGCTTTATGTATTTGTGCTTTGGCATCTAAATTATTGGAAGTAACATTGGTAGGAGCATGAGAAGTTGCAGGAGATGGATGAAATAGGGATGAAATGATACTAGAAGGATGGGGGATGATGCATGTGGGTATGTGCCTTTGTTGATCCTGATTGGGAATGTAAGTGGTGGGACTTTTTATATGGGATTGATGCAAGAAGGATGGAGTGGGATAAGATGTGGGATGAGATTTTGGGACATAGGGGCCCAAAATGGATTGAGAGGATGAAGGAGGAATATGGTAGTTTGTCTTGGGTTGCAAGGATGGAGGAGGGGGATGGTGTTATATGCTTTAGAGGGACAATAGGAAGATGCAATGGAGGGTTTGAAATCACTCTTGAACTTTTCTTTAGTTGTACCAAAAATTTTGGATGAAGGACCTCTAGGTGTGTAACCAATACCACAAAATCGTGGATGTCTTTTAATAGAGATGGGCTCCAGTATACCTTACTCATTTAGGCCTAAGCCTTTGCCTTGATATTTCCATTTTTTAGCATTTGAGCCATGATAGGGTAGTTCTCTTGTAGGGAACAAGATGTGAGTCCATTATCAGGAGGAGTATACATGGTGGACATGAAATTTAGCTCTGTTGCTTCAAGTAGACCACTGCGGATGAATGTGAGTGGACCAAGGGGATAGAGTGATAGTGGTGGGATAGTTTGTATTAGAGGTGATAAAGGATCATTGAGTGGAGGAGATTGGATTCTTGGATCTTGACTCAAAAGTGGTAATGGATCTTGAGATGGAGGAGATGGAATGGGAGGATCTTGAGATGGAAGAGTGGAGCGCAATGGATCAAGAAGTGGAATGGATGGATCATTTAATGGAAGGAGTGGGATGTTAGGATCTAAATATGGAGTGGATGGAATGATACAATCTTCATTGAAGTCAATGGATACTTCAACATACTTTTGGACAAGGTCTTGACATGATTGGATTG
Source organism: Thuja plicata (assembly GCA_018584345.1). Lineage (NCBI taxonomy): Eukaryota > Viridiplantae > Streptophyta > Pinopsida > Cupressales > Cupressaceae > Thuja > Thuja plicata. The sequence goes on from MU225546.1 coordinate 1,840,706, forward strand.
ATGGTGATGGTGTGATGGGGGATGTATGAATGGATTATTCAGATGAGGTGGATGGATGGGAGATTCTATGATTGGAATAGAGAGAAGATGGGGGGATGTGTGGATGGACTTTGAAGAGGGAGGGGATGGAAGGAGGGGAGAATTTGGGATTTGGATAGAGGGAAAAAGGGGGGATGTGTGAGGTTCATGGGATGGGATGTGGGTAGTGTCAGGAGGAGAAGATGGGGATGAAGATTGGATGAATGCAATGGATGAGGGGGCTTCAATGGTGCTAGGAGATGGAAGAGGAATGATGGGTGTGGGAGATGGAGGGGGAATGATGGGTGTGGGAGATGGAAGGACTTCATCACTAATGTTTTCCCATGGGGGAGTGATATAATGTGACTCTTGAAGAGATGGATTTTCTGTTGGCTTCCTTGTGAAACTCTTTGGAGACTTACATATTGGAGATGGAGAATCTACAAGCATAGATGGTGCAAAGTTAGGTTAGTCCACAGATGAAGATATGAAAATGTCTTGTGAACTTGTATGGTTGAATGATGGTGTAGATCTAGATGTAGGAGATGGTATGGCTAGATAGTTCACATAGGTCAGTGTGGCAATGGCTTGTGAACTTAATTGACTAACTGATGAGAGAGGAGGGATGGATTGGGGTATGGAATATGTGTTAATGTAGGTAGGAATTGGAGATGGTAGAGTGAGATAATATGGGGTAGATGGGTAAGATAGATTGGATGGTAGATTAGCAATAGCATGGGGATCATGTTGATGGTTTGGAGGTAATAAAGGGCTAGGATTAGGGATTTGAACATGGGTTGGAGGATAATGAGATGGTGGATTGGGATTAGGGATGTACCTAGTAGTGTTTTATTGAAATGACAGAGGTTGGGACATGACCATAGGATAAGATGGAGGCATGTATGTATAAGAAGGAGATGTGGATGGAGGATAAGAAGGATTTCCCTTGTCGAAGGTATGATAAGGAATGCTAGTGGGTATGCATGGTGGCATGATGGGATAGTGTGGAGGAATAAATGGAGCTTGGAGGATGCTTGGAGCAAGTTTGTTAATGCTTTCCATGTACGCATCATGATCAACAAGACCTTCATCATTAGCATAAGATGCAAGGGAGATATTTTTAAGGTTTTCAAAGTATGCATCATGATCAACAAGACCTTCATCATCATCGTACTATGATATAGACATGATGGGGTAGGATGGATGAAGGACTAGATTTTGGATGGTATTTGGAGAAATCTTGCTAAGGTTTTCAAAATACGCATCATGATCAACATGACCTTCAACATCAACATAAGATGCAAGGGGGAGATTTTTAAGGTTTTCAAAGTATGCATCATGATCAACAAGACCTTCATCATCATCAGAATATGATATAGACAAGGAAGACATATGGAAACCAAACTCATCATAATAGATTTGTGACATGATGCTTTTATGATGAGTTGATTTAGGGAGGAATGATGGTGATAGAAAGAAGACTCAAGATCAGATTAAGAAGAAGGACTGACTCTAAAGAAGATGGAAAGAGGATGGGGGTGTCAAAGATATCCCTACTAGTCTAAGATATGGGGAAAAATGGAGGACCTGACTTTCTCATTCTTGACAAAAACAAATATGAGCTCAGTTTGATAATGCTTGGAAGATAGTGTTAGAATAGTCACAGAGGATAACTAAGAGGGGGGTGAATCAGTTATCAGCTAATTTAACTATTTTATTTTATTAACTTCAGAATACAATAAAGTAAATGCACATTCAGAAAACACAATAGACAACACCACAATTTGGTTACGGGGAAACCAAATGGTAAAAACCCCGGTGGGAATTAACACCCGCAATGAACTATACTTGTTTATAATAATCCTTGTTAGAAGATCTTGCAACCCTGTTAAGAGTTGTTCTTTACAATGCAATAAGTATAGTGACCTAGTTAAGGGTCTAACCCTGTTAAGAGTCTTTTACAAATAACCCAGTTAAGGGTGCGGACTCACTGTCCAAAAGCTCACTGCTTTAATGGTGAAGGCTACAACCTTCTTTAGAATAGATATCCACTATATCTGAGGATAAACTGTAGAGTAGACCTACTATCTTGATTAGCTCCAGTGTATTGTAATCTTTCACTTCTTCACATAGATCCTTTATGAATGAAACACAACTAATATTATGCTCTGTACATTTTCTTTCTCTTATCTTTTCATTCACACTTAGCGTTTCACAAATTAATTGATATAAGTATCTTCCTCAAAGTATGAGATCATGGGACCTATTAGAAAACTCTTCATAACATCCTTGTCAGATTTACTAATCACACAATCATAATTACAACCACATAATATAAACTAAATAGACACGACGCTTCACTAAGTCGGCCTCACCAAATTAACTCTAACTTTGCAATCTTGTTGAAACACATTTGGCACCTTTGGATAACTAAATTTAACTCATAAATAATCTTGAATATACACACACATATCCCAAAGATAGGTGCAACTCAAGAACCAGTGCAATATGTTGGCTCTATATAGACAAGCTCTAGAAATTGTAACTCCACAAAACAAAATTGCAAAACATAACTGAAACTTCATATCTTAGTCTGCATGTATGAACAAAACATCAAAAACATGTCTACAACATGAATATAACCACACAAGGATTGATATCATCATTTTGATAAGTACATACAGATCACTACTATATATTATATGTTGTCATCAATGACAAACATACAATCAACTAGCTGCCAGAAGTAAATCTCGAACAATCTCCCCCTTTAACATTGATGGAAACATATGATATTAAAAACATCTTCAGCACATGGGGTCTTCTTTCTTTTTACAATCTTCTCAATATCCTCATCAAAGATTCCTCTACACTGCTGCAACTCCTTTGTCTATTTTTATACTCCCCCCAGATTATATCCTCCCCCTTACTATATACTCCCCCTTTGACATCAATGGCAAAGGGTGCCATAAACAATTAAGCACATGTACTACTCCAGAAGTAGAGTAGTCAACCATTCATCAGTCACTAAGGATTGATGTTCTTGTTGTTTTATCTAATCAAACTTAGGAGAGGGAATTACTCCCAAATTCTCCCCGACATACTCAAAAGTATCTTCTGATAAAGGCTTTGTGAAAATATCTGCCAACTGTTCTTTGGTACTCACATAGTCCAAGTTTAATTCATTATCTACAACTTTTTCTCTAAGAAAATGGTATTTAATCTCAATGTGCTTTGTCTTTGTATGCATCACAAGTTCTTGGACATGTTGATAGTACTGGTGTTATCACAGTGAATAACAATAGGATAATCAACCTATATACCAAAATCTTTAACCATCTACTTGATCCAAACCATTGTTGAACAATTCAATGCTGCTATAATATATTTAGCTTCTACTGTCGACTAAGAGATATAATTCTGCTTCTCACTTACCCAAGAAACCAACCTATCTCCAAGAAATACTTCTCCTCCAGAAGTACTCTTCCTATCATCAAGACAACCTGCCTAATCTGAATCTGTATACACATGAAGTTGTACATTCTCTAATTTAGGATACCATAAACCATAGTCTATAGTTCCCTTTAGATATCTAAATATTCTCTTTATTTCCATTAGGTGATTCTTTTTTGGTTCAGCTGTAAATATTCAAACAATTCCAACCGCATTTGATATGTCTGGTCTATACTGAGTAAGATATATAATTTTTCCAATCATAGACTTATACAATGTCTTGTCAACTATTGTAGAGTCATCTTCTTTAGAAAGCTTGCTTCCTGTTATCATAGGAGTGCATACTGGCTTACAGTCTTCCATCTTGAAAGTATTCAGTATTTCCTTCACATATTTGGACTAATTTATAAATATCCCTTTATTTGTCTATTTTACATTTAATCCCAAAAAGTATTTTCTACGACCAATCATGCTCATTTCAAATTCATTATGCATTTCTTTTAAAATTTTTGAACTAATCTTGTCATTACCTCCAAAGATAATGTCATCAACAAATATGGCAACAAGTAATAGTCCATCAGGTGTCTCTCTTATGAATAGGTTACAATCTACTGCTCCTTTCTTAAATCCAATCTTGGTAAGATAACCATCT
>MU225546.1:1845541-1863921 GCA_018584345.1 Thuja plicata
TGAACTTCTCATCAATATTTACATGAGTACTTTCAATTATCTTCTTTAATCTCAAATTAAAACATCTATATGCTTTGCTTTTAGTAGAGTAACCAAGGAAAATACCTTCATCGCTTCTAGCATCAAATTTACCATTACCGTTATCTCTCTTGATGTAGCACTTGCTGCCAAATATTATGAAGTATTTTACTATAGGTACATTACCAAACCAAAGTTCATAAGGTGTCTTATCCATGCCTGGCCTTAGTTGTGTTCTGTTGATAGTATAGACTACTGTATTGACTGCATCTCTCCAATAGGTGTGCACAACTTTTCCCTCAATCATCATAGTGTGCACTGTATCAAGTATGATCATGTTCCTTCTTTTTTCTATCCTATTCTGCTATGGGATTTTGGGTGCACTCAACTGTCTTTTAATTCCATGTTCTTCACAGTAGTCATAAAACTAGTCAGAGGTGAATTCTCCTCCTCTATCTGATCTTAGACACTTTAGTTTTAATCCAGATTCATTCTCCACTTTGGCTTTGAATATTTTGAACTTCTCAAAGGCTTTAGACTTCTCCTTTAAGAATGCAACCCACACCATCCTTGAAAAATCATCAACAAACAAAATTAAATACCTTTCTCTGTAATATGATATGGTTTGAGTAGGACCACATAAATATGTATGAACTAGGTCTAACTTGTTTTCAGCTGAGTTATGCTTTCTTCTGAAAGAGATCCTTACATTCTTTCCCATAACACATTCCCTGCACATTGTGTCAACTGGTCTTGCAATACTTGGAAGGTCTCTAACTGCCTTGACATTTCTTATCTTTACTATATTATCAAAATTTATATTACAGAGTCTCTTGTCCCATAACCAACTGTCATCTACTTTTGCAACAAAACAACTGACATCTGAATTGAGATGAAAAACATTACCTTTTGTTTTTTAGCCTGCTGCAATTATGTCTCCTTCTTTGTTGATAATAATGCATTTTTTTTCTTTGAATTCCAAATGATAACCTTTTTCAAGTAGCTATCCAACACTTAGTAAATTGTGATGTAATCCACCAACATATAGAACATCATCTATCTTGTTCTTTCCATCTAGGGTGATGGATCCTCTGCCTATGATAGGTTTAGGAGTGTTATCTCCAAATCTAACCATACCACCTTTGTACTTGTCTAGATTAACAAATCTATCTTTATCAACTGTCATGTGATGAGAGTATCCGTTGTTAATGATCCAATTAGGTCTGATGTCTTCTTTGGAAATTAGGGCTAACTCCTGTGTTTCCTTTTCATCTTCAATGTCCATATGCTCAAGCAATTTTTCAATGTCTTTAAGAGAAATGAATCCAATTTCATCTTCTCCTAAATCTTCATCAGTTACACCTTCTTCAACATGATAGCATTCCTTCCTATATTTAGGTTTATAATCAGATCTAAATTTCTTTACTCTTGTGGGACACTTGGATGCAAAATGACCGATCTTGTTGCATGAAAAACATTTAAATGAAAGTTGTCCTTCATATTTCCCTTTGCCTTTCTTTTCTCTTTTAGAAATCATGGAAATGATTTCTTCTAGTTCTTCATCAACTTCTTCTTTCTCATTATTGCTAGAGATGTGAGATTTCTTACCATGGACTGAAGCTTTGAAGGCTGTTTCACTTTTGGGTTCAGTCTTCAATCTTGATATCTAAAATGCAAATATTTTACTAATCAAAGTCTCTCTCTTGAAGTCTTGTGAAAATTGCATGGTTTCCTCTAGAATACTGTTTTGACAGGGTTTTGCTGACCGAGTCTGCCAACAGTCATAAGTTGTCACCGGGTTCTGGGAAAATTGGCCAACTCCGCCTGCAAAGGTTGTCCGGGGGAAATAAATCCTCTGGGCCTTCAAGCACCTGGGTGTCAGGTCACGACGGTGTGGGGCTCGGTTGGGAGAGGTGACAGTTTTTGAGGGGGATAGCTGGTTACCACAACTCATTCTTCCAGAGATTTAGTATAGTAAGGGTTTCCCAGAGCATTCTACACTTAGCAAATAAAATGAAAAAGATCCTGTAGAGTTAGAAACGTCTATCTAACTATAGTCATGCTGAAATGTCTGGAACATCAACAATACTCTGAAAGACTACACTAAATACCGAAGAAATACACAACCATCAGTTAGCATTTTATCAGTAGCGGAAATAAAGAAGGTTGTTAATCTACTTTAACATATCAGAGTGAAGGACATACAGAATATTAAAACATAAAATACCATTAACTCAGAAGCAGGGATGCTAACAACATCATTGCCAGGAATCCTTCCTTCTTCATTAATGTTTAGTCCAGCAGGCACTGGTGCGTGATACAATGGGTGCTCCAGGGGAGCATCTAACTATCAAGAATAGAACAATGGAGCATTGAGCTCTGCAACTTAAACTCAGCAATTACTTTTGCTATTTCTTATGGACAATAAAATTATCAATTTCGCCGACCCTTGGAAATGGGCCAATCTGCCTATTTATACAACTCTCTAACCCTAACCCTATTTTACTGTGCTTCAAATAAAATACAATATCTGGGGGCCGGTACTACCTGTGCCACCCTACAAAAGAACTGGAGATGGAATAGGTTGCCAAGTCAGAAGAAGAAGACAAGAATATACGTCGGAAGAATCGGTCTTGAGAAGAGAGCCAGAGAAGAGAAAGTAGAAAGTAGGCCCCCCAGGGACCGAGGCTACATGCCTCATAAATGGGAAATGCGGCACCCTTTCTTCAATGTGCCAGATGTACCCTTGAGCAGCACCTTGAGAAGACCACCTTGTTAGAGGACCAATCACCGAACTGACGCCCCTTGATGTGGCCAACTACCTTCTGACAGTCTTTATTAACAACCTCTGAAAATGACCAGTCGGCCTCAGGGACTGGGACACGGATCACTTTAAAGAATACAAAATTTTGGATCCGGGACTCTGGGATCTGGGAACTTACTTCCCCAAAAGAATAAAGAATACTTAATGCTCAAGCTTCCCCAGTTCCCAAAGAACGCTCAAGGCTGCTTATTATTGTTGAAGGCCTGAAGGAGGTGGAAAATGCCATCTTCATCTACTTTCTTCAGGCTGGCCCTTCTGTGCCTGGCCACATCAACTAGTTCCCCCAGGTCCAGGACATTATTTCTAAACTCATCTGCCATCTTAACGGCGTCATGGCCTTTAAGCACCATTTCGGTTAGTTTTGCCATTTGGGCCCCATCTATCCCCTCCGGGGATTGATACCGAGATGCCACCATTTAATCAAAATTTTCCAAAACTGACTCCTCAGGGGTATACATATCTATACTAAGGGGATCAACCCCGGAAGATTTTATTACAAATGACTTATAAAAATTGGAAGAATACTTCACTGTGTTTACCTTTTCCTGTAAGGACTCTACCAGTTGCTTGGTTACCTCCAATGTAAGGTCCAGTCTGGAGTGCTGAGCCCTTACGAAATCAAATGATTCCTCACCCAGAATTCTAGATTTGGAAATTATATCTTCCCCAAGGGTGAGGAGCTCTTCGAGCTCTGCCTTCCCTGCCTGGTAATTCTTGGCATCACTCTCTCATTGCTCAATTAGCGCTTCTGCAGGGAGTCTATGTCGCTCTGCGGTAATTCTTTTGATGTGGAGGTATCTAAAGGGGCAGCATTGAGGGGTCACGCCAACTTGGTAAGAAACCCCATAAGGTTTGCATTCTTCTCTTTCTCGGCTTTGAGCCTCTGGGCCTCTTTTTCATATCGGGCTTCGACTGCCCTTGCTGCCTCCTTAAGCAAGTCTACTTCGCCTTGCTTTCCTCTTTTACCCAGGCATACCTCTGCAACATTGTAGTCTGCAGGGTCAGCGGTTTCTTCATCGACATCTGGGGGAGGTGTTGCTACGACGGAAACTGTCTCTCCGCCCGGCCCAATTTGTAGAGTATGAACGGTCTGGGCCTTCTTTTCTTTTGGTGGGGCCTGAGCTAAGGCCATCATTTCGGCTAGGGAGAGAGGGATCACCAGAGTGGATTGAGATTTTCTTTTCCTATTTTCCACCAGCCATGGAGGTGGGAGAGGTGGCCTTCCTGCCAGAGTTTGTTCTTCAGATTCTCTCCCGGTGTCCGGTGGTGACTACTCCTTTTCATCATATACCTCAACTATTCCTCTCCTGACTGGAACCTCTTCTACAGCAATGTTCTTTTCAATTTCTATCTCCTCAGCCTGGTCCTGGATGTCAATCGATGGGTCTGCACCCTGGTCAGCTTCCTTGGGAATTTCTTCTTCATGTTGCTCTTCTTCTTCTTCCTCATCTGTTGGCAGTAGGGGAGGTATTGGGCAAAGATTCAGAGTTTGGGCCACTGTGATTACCTGCCCGAAGGTTGCTCCCGGGAGTGGCCCTTGGAACATGGCAGTTGGCGTTACGGTTGATCCCGAAGGTCCAAGTCTGGGTTCCCCAGCGGATGCCATCTGTTCACTTGGTGGTTGTTGGTCCACTCCCAGACCTTGCTCTGCTTGAGCCCCGGAAACAAACTCTGGTTCTGGCCTCTTTTCTTCTGTCTGCTGCTCTTCTTGTTCTACAGCTTCTTGTTCCAGGTCTTCTGGGTCCACCACCTTTTGTTCTTTCTCTGGGACTTCTGCCTCCGCTTGTGTGTCGTCCCCTTGCAGATTTTCAAACTCATCAGCTACAAATAAGTCAAACTCCTCTTCTGGAGGGGGACTGGCTGGGACCCCTGCCTGTTCTTCTTTTTCTAGTTTTGGGGAACTAGAAGAAAGGATCTCCACTTCTTTTGGGAGGGATGCCTTCAGTGTCAGTTCTGCCTTAGGCTGTTTGATGTGCTTTCTCTTCCTCCGGGTAATCAGAGGCAGCCCCGCATCGGCTATGGCTACTGCCTCCGTGGGATCCACCCCCGTTGCCTTGACCATTAAGGCTGCCAGTGATGGGCAGGATGGAGGGCGAATTGGTCCGGCCATGAGCGGGGGAGTGGCCAGCCTCGTTATTAACTGCTCCCTCATTTTCTGGGAGGCTGCCACAGATTTCTTGATCTGTTCCTGAATGGAGACTTTCTGCGCGGAGGGTTTTGTATCTATCCCTTTTCCTTTGTCTGCACCTTGTGAGGAAGTCCCGTCCCCCGGGGTTAATCTTGGTACCGGTGGTGGAGTTTCCTTTGGTGCCAATCAGGGAGTTTGGTGCATACTCCTGGGGCATACCCTCTTAAAATAGGCATGAATTCTCTTGACCACCTCCCGAGTGAAGTCCTCAATCGTGGGTCCCTCCTGGGTGGCCCAATTCATTGCTGACAGTGGCATTTTGTCAATCCCCTTTTCTTTGTACTGGGGATCTGCGGTGGGGGCGGTGTCTGAGAAACCTGTCGGGAACCTCCAGAGCTTTAGTTCCTGCATTATTTCAGTCATCATTCTATCATAGTGCCAGCTGCGCACATCCACATCATCCTAGCAATCAGCCCAGAAGTCCTCCATGTGTACATGGTGGGGCTCCAAAGCCCGGGGCAGTGCCATTGCAATTCTACTATGTGGATCAAAATTTCTCCACGCCAGATAAAATTCCTGCAAGTTATAACATTTTAACTCATTGTCTGCCTCCTTCACGGTGGCCATACTGCAGGTGTAGTTCCCATAGGAGATTGGGAATGAGACATTGGGGACCTTCTTGTGGGCCAAGAAGGTATGCAATTCCATCATTTGCCGACAATATTCCAGCAGCACGATCTTGTCCCCACAATTCTTGGGAAATAAGTAGGGTTTCTCGAAGAAGCTGGCAACCCTAATGTATGTATGCTACTGGAATTGGATATAGTAGTGTCCATAACTACTAACCAATTTCATCACCTCAGTGGATAGGCGGTATCCAGCATCTTGGGTGGGCGTGAGTAGATGGTAGTAAACAAAGGAATCGTTTACCCAACAGTAACTGGGGAAGCTGGCCTCCCATTGAATCTGTGGGAAATGGTCCCACGGTGCTTTTTGTCTCAGGCCAATCCTGAGAACACCATCTGTAATCAGGCCATTGGAGTAGGGCCTTTGTTGGGCCAAAGCCCAGAAAATATAGGAATTCATGTAGAACTTCTTCTTCTCGTTCAACTGCTAGAACTGGGAGTCGACATGATTGGAGATTATTGTCGCCCAGTTGAAGAATTCTCCCTTAGTGGAGATACCCAGGAGGAAATAGTACATCCATTTTGTGAATTCCTGGGCAGAGGGTTGCCCAAAGACCCAGGCTAGTGCTATCATCCCCATCTGGATGCTCTCCTTGAATTCAGAGCGGGGGATATCTATCTTCATTCTCTTTGGGTCCCTCTTCGGGACCTTAAGCCAGTTGGTGTTCATGTACACCCGGGTAGCATCCTCTAGTTGATTGAATTGTTTCAAGGCCTCAGTCCTTGTAACCACCATGGCCCTGTCAAATTGTGGGATACCCAGGCCTGCTTGGAAAGTGATTGGGTCGAGGGACACCAGTGGAGTGGGGTATCCCGTCAGTTTTGTAGTTGTGAGCATAACGGCCTGGACAAAAGAGTTATAGTTGGCAGCCAGGGTTAGAACAAGCTCCGGAGACTGCACGGAGCATGGGAAGCAAGCTGCCCAGAGGATTCCAGAACCTCTGATATTGACTGCGAGTTTGTCTCCAGCTTGTCGCTGGATGTGCATTATCTTTACTAGGGCCTACATTTCTACCCAAGTCCCGACACTAGCGTCGGTCATCATTTTTACCTTGGACTCAATCTTTGAGCCCACAATCTCATTATCTTGTGCAAACTTCATGGTGAGGGGCAGCTTTGCCAGGGCCTTCTCCATTTTTGACTTTGCTGCTGCCCTGGTCTTGGTTGTGGTTGGTAATTCCAGACTTCCGGGAGGAGATGATGCGGACGTTTCAGACATGTTTGGAAGATCTTACCACTGCGCCATTTTCTTTTCCTGAAAAGTTAGTCTTACACAAAGGTATTCAAAAAGCAAAACACATCATGAACTTTAAGGATCTTTATTACACGTCTGGGTCCGGGGATTTTATCACACTTGGTAAGGACAATGGATGTGTGGTGGTAAAAAGGCCCGAAGCCTGGAGAAATGACCGTTAACAAGGAAGAATGTGAAGGTAAGTCCACGTGGGCACCACGTGCGTTGACATTAAATGGATGTGATGGCGATGACGGCGGAGCCAACTGTTCAAACGCATGAAAAGGGAAAGCTACTTGGCTAGAAGTAATTGCACGCATGGGAAATAAATGAGGTTTTGACAGCCTTGATGGAGGAGAGAGAAAACTGCCTGTTTGAAACCGGCCGAGAGCCGAGTTTCAAACAGGTGGTTTTCTACCTCGAAGCAAGGGTGACTCGACCAGCCTGTCGAGCCACCTGGAAGGATACACATAGAGCTGAAGGATATATACATGGAAAGGAGGAGATATAGAAGGGTTATCTACAGATATGCACATATATACATGAATATACACACGAGACGACTCCCGCAGGAAAACCAGACAAGGCAGAAACAAATATATACAACCATTTACACTATCTACGCAATTTATGAACTTTATAGACAAACAACCTCTGCACAAAAGGCAGACAACCTTTTGAAAAAGCTGACCCACCAACGGGCGGCAAGACCCAAAAGCAAAAGAACAAACACGACAGAGAAACAAAGAAAAATGAAAATAAAACCAGGCAAACCCAAGGAAAAACCAGAAAAGGGAAGCAAAACAAAGAGGAGGAAAGGCGAAACACCAACCTGAAAATGCAGAAGCCAAAGGAAATGATGGATTACCGAAAGAAATCTGCAACAACTCGAGTCGTTAGGCTGCCAAGATCACCACCACAAAGCACTTGCGTATGTCTGAGAACAACAGAAGGTGTTAAGCTTTGATTATCACAAATTCTCTATAAATGCTCTGCTAATCGCTTTGAAAACACTCTATTTTTCTCTAAGTGCTTGAAGGTTTTAATCGCGGTAAGTGTAAAAATGACGGGTAAGTCTATTTATATCTGTGGTAAAAAGTAATCCTCCTCCCTCTGGAGATCTCAGGTCAGGAAAAACCTCCAGACTCCGGGCCTGAGGATTCTTTACGATGATATTCTTAGGAACATCATAGCAAAGAATCCCGGAGTTCAAAATCTAGTCTCCGACAAAAGACAACCTCCGGGACCGGAATACCAGAGGAGAAAACCAAACCAAGAAAACAACGCACACCAGGAAAGAAAACCCTGGAGAAAGAAAGCAAAAGGAAAAGGAAGACAAGGCAAAGCCGCAGCAAAAAAGCAAAGCAAAAGAAAGAAAGAAAAAAAGGGGGGACCCAACATTTTTCACACAAAATGTAGGGACGGGGATGCAGGGCATAACAAATGGCGACTATCTGGGACAAATGCCTTATCGCATTTGAGAACCATAGAACCTTTGGTTAGCACAACCGGAACAAATCTACCTCCCGAAGCATTTGACAAGAAGAAAGCAGCATATCTGAGAGAACCAGACCACACAGGAGTCAGTTTGTAGCCTTTCATCAGTGGTGTCATGTGTGCTTTGGAAGGAAATCAAGCCGATGACCTCTGGGAGGAATAGAGAAGCGGTACTAGTTACATCGAACCAGTCATCAATTTGATTGCGTCCCCTCGGAGATCAGAGTTTCATCCCGCTCTTCCTCTTACTATTTTATTTATTTTCAAGTGGGGAAGGCAGTACTTCTTTCACCATTGAGACTAAGCTTAGCTAAATTCAAATGGCAGTACTTCTTTCACCTATCCACCTATATTTAGATATTCGAAGAGGATAAAACTCTGGACCCAGGAAGAATTTCTTTGGATTTTCAGACGTGGATCAACCAACCAGTACAGCTGATCTACCCTCGGCATGTCCGATTACTTGTTCCTTATATTATTATTGTTCACTAATTGCTAGACTCCTGGAGACAACACCCAATGGAGATCGCTCAAAAATGTGCCATAACCTGCAAAACAATCCCAGAGACCGGGTTGATTCCACCGTGATAAAGATAGATTCTAAAGTTCGCTATGCCAGAGGCATTGCACCAGAGGCCAAAGTTATGCAAAGCATTCTAGTTCCTACAAGATGGAACAAAATGCTGGGACCAAAAGAACCGAAAGCGAAAACAAAGGCAACAAAAACAAAAAGGGGGAGACTTCCCTGGAGGACAGCCGACAAGACTATTTACAAGGGGATATTTACATATAATACAATTTTAAAAAAACTTACCCTTATTCAAAGTAATGTTTGAGAAAATGCCCATTAACAAGCAATGCGACAGGTTCTCCAGTCAAGGTGTTAAGGCGGTAAGTATTTTCCCCGCAAATTTTTGAGATTAAGTACGGTCTGAGCCAGAGCCGTTGGAACTTGGTGTGCTTTCTTTTTTTCTCCCAGGCCTTATCCCACAACAGGACCAGGTCCAAAATCTAAAAAGTCTTATATTGGGCTCTTCTGTCAAACCACCTTTTTACTACTACTTGATGACGCGTAAAATGCTCAAGGGCTGCGTCTCGTTGTTCCTCCATTCGCACCAGATTCAGGAGCCGAACCTCCACAATGTTGTCCCTATTGTTGAATTCCTGCATGAACTGTAAAACTGGGATTTGTAAATTTACTGGGAATACAGGGTTCTGGCCATAAACCAGGTGGAATGGGGATGTCCCCAGGGTGGTCTTAATATGAATACGATCCGCCCAAAGGGCGAACCTCAACTTTTGGTGCCAATCCCAGGGATTTTGTTCTAACAAATGTTTGATCACCTCAAGTAGATTCTTATTTGTTAATTCAGCAATGCCATTCCCCTGGGGGTAATAGTTGCTGGAGAACTTCAGTGTGATCTTTCTATTGTAGGTCCATTCGAGTAATTATGTAGAAGAAAATGCTAGACCGTTGTCACATACTAAAGCAAAGGGCATTCCAAACCTTCTGGCAATGTTTTCTTCTATAAATTTGATAACTACGTCCGCCGTGTTGTTTTTTCAAGGTATAGCTTCAGACCACGGAGTACAGTAATCAGTCGCAGTAAGGATATATTGGTGGTTGGCAGATGAGTTGGGGTTGATTTCCCTGATGAAGTCAAGTGCCCATTGGGCGAAGGGTCTAGCCTCGTAAACTGGTTGTAGAGGCATGGCCGAGTTACGCTCATGATGTGCTGCAGTTTGACAAGTATAGCATCTCCTAACATGAGTGTAGATGTCTTTAAATACACAGGGCCAGTAATATCCAGCCTGAAGTATCTGATGGGCAGTGGTGTCAGCTGAACCATGCCCGGTTCCAAACTGTCCATGGAATTCATCAATTATTTTCACAGCTTGGTCCCTGTCGATGCACTGAAGGTACACTCCCTCATAGTTTCGATGGTAAAGCATGGAATTTTTAATCATGAAATGGGCGCTTTTCATCTGCAAGGCACGACGTTTGTGGGGAGGTAATCCCTCCGGGCATTTGTTGTTTAGCAGAAAGTACACCAGATTGGTATACCACGGGTCTTGGGTAATGGACTCCACCGTATAAGTTTGACATTCTATGTGGGGAGTCTCTTCTGCCATTGTTTGACTTAGTCCCTGGCCTCAGACTATTTTCATGGGCTGCGTCTCTAAGTCATATTCCTGGAGGATGGCCATCCATTTTCCCCGTCTATCACCCAATTCGCTCTGCATCAGCAGAGATTTGACAGCCTGTTCCAGGATGATAGCATGCACTTTGCTCCGGAGAATATAATGCCAAAATTTCTTCATGGCGTGAACTAGAGAAAAGGCCTATTTTTCCAATGATGAATACCGGACTTTGGCGTTCTTAAAGGGGGAACTCATGAAAGAAATTGGTCGTTCCTCCCCTTTAACCTTTTGGGTCAGTACTGCCGCGGTAGAATACGGCGAAGCAAACAAGTATATGTAAAACAGGAGGGAATAGTCCAGACTAGCCAGGACAGGTGCCTCCGTTATGGTCTGTTTGATCTAGGCAAATGCCCGCTTTGCTTCAAGACTCCACTCAATTTTGGTATCCTTTTTCATCATTTCATTGAGTGGTTTGACTATTTCTGTGAATCCCGTTATGAATCGTCACACGAAGTTGATTTTTTCGAAGAAGGATCACATTTCTTTCTTGCTACCAGGCATCTGTAAGTTCAGCAATGCTTCGACTCTATCAGGGTCTATGGATATACCCTTCTCAGAGATGATATGTCTGAGCAACTTCCCTTCGGTGACCCCGAATATGCATTTCTTAGGGTTGAGGGATATTCCATACTGGCGACATCTCTCACAGATCTGAGCGAGGTGGGCGGCGTGATCACGCCTGTCCCAGGAGAAGATGGTCAAATCATCCATGTAGATGATTATGCATCAATTCACAAGGCCCTCAAATGCAATGTCCATGGCCTTTTGAAATGTAGCCCCTGCATTGATCAAACTGAAGGGCATTCTTCTGTACACAAATATTCTCCACTTGGTGGTAAATGCTATTTTCTCTCTGTCTTCATACTTGATCATGACCTGGTTGTATCTGGAGTACCCATCCAAGAAAGACATCATTTGAGATCCATTCACTATCTGTAACACCTCATCCAACGAGGGGAGAGGGTGATTATTTTTTTTAGATGCCTTGTTCAAATTCAGGAAATCCACGCAAAGGCAGATTTCGCCGCTCTTCTTCCGCACAGGGACCAAGTTGGCGACCCAGGTAGTATGCCGGATTGGGAAGATTATCTGGGCTGACAGCAGGTTTTCTACCTCTTGACGGATTAGAGGTTCTATCAGGGGGTTGACCAGTCTTTGCTTTTGCCAAAAGGGCTTAGCATCTGGCTTCAAGGGAATAGTGTGGGTCATGATAGATGTATCATACATTTTTAAATCTTCATATCCCCAGGCAATTACATCAATATATTCTCGGAGAACCGTAAGAATCTTCTCCTTCTCTTCAGGGGAGTAGGAGGTACCAATGTGAATGTTCTTTTCTTCACCGGGCTGGCCGATGTTAACCTTTTCAAAATTTCCTCCCTCAGAGGAGGATGACACCTTCTCACAGGCCCAAGGGTCCAAGTCAAAGATTCGTTCTAATGCAACCATCTCCTTAGGGAGGGTGTTGGTGGGCAAGTCCATGATCCCATCATCTTCATTACTTTACCTCGTATCATCGTGGTCTCGTTCCTCCACTATCTGGTCCTCAAAGACACCAACGTTCACCATGAAGGCCAAGATATGTTGATCATCCTCAAAAACCTGAAAGTGAGTGACATTGTCTGGGATGGAGGGGGTGGGGACCATCTCAACTGAAAATCTTCAGAGTCGTGAGCTGGCCATTGGCTCAAGTGTGCTGGCAGAAACAGCTAGGGCATCTGGGACATAGTTCCACCACCGGGGAATGAGATCAATGCCAAAGGCATCAAAATCCTTGATAAGGCTTCAGGCCTAGTTGCGGTATGCGGCCAACCTTTTGTCATGACATGTATATTGACTCCGAACTTGTTTAACAACCAACTCTGAATCACCCAGAGCCCGGAGGTGGGTGATACCTTTCCTTAGTGCGAATAGGAGTCCAAGGACCAAAGCCTCGTACTCTGTGAAATTGTTTGTACAGTTGAACTGTAGCCTATAGGATATGAGGAAGGATTTCCCTCATGGGTTGATTAATTCTACCCCGGCCCCACAGCCTTGTTTGGATCGAGATCCATCAAACTTAAGGGTCCATAAGTCATTGTTTGTAATCTGGGGCTAGGGACGGGGGGTTCCCTTTGGATTATCGTTGGGAAACTTGGGGGTTTTCTCCCGGACTACTAGCGTGGCAGTAGGATTTACCTCCGGAGGTGTTTGGACTTGGGTACTAGGTCCGAGAGAATTAGTTGTGTGTTCTTTCCAGAAGGTATCAAGTTATCGGGTAGTGATCGATAGACATGGTTCACACTCGTGCTCTAAATGTTTTTGGTAATGTACTCGGCACCAAGTGCCAGATAGGAGTGTGGCGAGGGTCGCTGTGGGGCCCTGAGAGTTAACTTCAACTCTCACCTTTTCTTCTAAGTCTTGTGCTCTTTGCAACACTACGGGATCCTCTCTGGGGATGAAATCAAATGTTAAGATTTCAAGAGGTCGGTACACCCCCAGAGAGGACTCAGAGAAAAGGACTTCATTGACCCTCCCAACTTCGGTAAGAGCCTGTTTCATCCGAGGCTCACTTTCGACCCGGATCTGATTGGATTCTCCTTCCCATGGAAGCAATAAGTGGGTGAAGTCGGTCAAAAAGTATCCATTTAAGGACTTAGACCAAATCTGACTTAGTAACATCCCATAGGTCTCTGGGATATCCACCACTTGGATGTCAATGATGCTGGCTATCTTGGGGTCTTGGATAAGGTGTATCCGGATGCTCTTTAATTCTCCCACCATTTTTATAGCGGTCTTATCCAGTTGGATTACTGCACCATTAGACGGGGTGGGGTGGAGTCTGAGCTTGTGAAAAATGGACAAGGGCATGATGTTACCTGAAGCTCCAGAATCTACTAAGCAGTTGTGTATATTTTTGTCGTAAATATTCAGACCTAATAGGAAGGGAGGATCCTCATTATTTCCCCGGAAGACAGTCGCATTAGCATCTTCGAATGAGACGGTCTTGGGCAGGTGGCTAATAGTCTCCGAGTTTCCTAAGAGCTTCAGAAGAGACTTCTTCTGCTCAAGACAATTTAGCAAAACCTCCATCAAGGTCATGGAGGTGGTGGTCTGCTCTAACGCCTTCGTGATGTCGAATATTCCTCCTGGGAACTGGCAATTTTCCTCTGTGAGATCTTTTGCTTGGTTAGAGCTAGGACCTTTTGGAGGGACGGGTCGATCAGTTGCATTACTCCGGGGAGGAGGAGTATCTTTGGTAGGAGGTATGGGCGTGTAAGTTGGTCCTTTACCAACCTGACTTTGGGTATTGTATGGAGCCTGCGGGTTAGTAAAGGCGTTGGCCTCAAAGGGCGGAATGGATTCATCAAAGAATCCCTGTAGTTTAGACTCTTCTTCATCTTCCCCAGAATTTTAGAAGAAGATGGTATCACAGGTGAAGGAACTGTGGGTTTGCTCTTGGACAGGGGGCTCCGGGGGAGCAGTATCGTGCGATTGTTGCTTGTCCAGCTGGGAGATCATTATGACTTTCTCCAAAGTGGCACAATTCACTTCATTGTGCGAACCTGTATCGTGCAGCCGACACCAATTAGTCATGGGTTGGAAGTCTGCGACTGGCATAAAATGGGATGGCCTAGCACCATTTTGGTTGGTGTTTTAGTTCGGAGGTGGGCCTCCAGTGTTAGTGTTATTATTCCATTGTTGTTGGTTGGGCCTAGGCCCATTGTTGAAATTTATTCCCCCAGCGTTGTATTTTCGTTGGCCAGAAAAAATGTTCCCTCTCTGGGAATTTGAGTTCTAGGGCGCATAGGACCCCGCCTTCAGTTGGCCCATGTCCATAGTTAGAGTGGACAACATTCATCAGAGGGATTCGACCTCAGCGGTCAACTGAGTGTTAGCGTCATAATGTGACGGCTGTTGCTGTTGTTGGCTTCCCGGGAAGGCAGCAGGATTCACCGGAGTCGAGGGTGGCAATCTTCCAACCATGGACGACTAGAAGAATGACACTCTGGATGGTTGTGTATGAGTCTGTTGTGTCTGTTGTGGCTGATTCCAAGGGAAGACTTCCAGACCCGGTGTGATTTGGGTCTGGGAGGGGTAAACATATCGCGCCTGTTGGTCTATCATGGGTGGCAGAGGATTCACTGCCATCGAGGGGGCACCCATTGCCAGATTGGGGTTGTATCCGCCGGCATATGCAGTTCCGCTGGGGATCGAGTTATAGGCTGTGTTCTGTCCAATCCCACCTGGGGATTTGTTGAGACCATGGGACAGCTCCAGGACTAGGTTGTAGACTTTTGCCAAGGTATCCCGGTCGCCTGGGCCGGTCGTTCTCCAAAGGAGAGTGGCAACAAAAGGGTCCATCACATTTAGATAAGTCTGTATGGTCATGTCTGGAGATGGGATAAAAGGACCCGTGCACCGCTTCAGAGCGCGTTGGAACCTATGGTTGAATGCTGCAAGAGGTTCATTGGGTTCCTTTCTGATGGAGATAAAATGGCTGTGGGACCAAGCTGGTTCCACATGCACGTGAAAGGCAGCCAAGAAGGCGTCCTCCATATCCTGCCAAGTGTTGATGGAGTTGGCGGGTAAGTTTAGGTACCAGTTCAACTCACTTTGTCCTAAGGACAGGGGGAACATGCGGGCCACAACATCCTCATGCTGGATCCAATGTCAATTCATGGCATCTTTGTATGTCTGTAAATGTTCTTCTGCGGTCCGTGAGCCTAAGTGCTCATATCGCGGGAAAATATTCTCCGGGTGGGAGGGTAAGTCATTGATTATGCCTGAAAAAGTGCCCATTGGGGACCCAGTGTTCCCGAAATATGTAGCCATTAGGGGAACTATATGTTGGGTAGTTTGGGTAGTGGTTCCCGGGACTGTCTAGGGAGTTTGTGTATTCGAAGATATGGTAGATCCCCAGACAACAGTGGCTGGTAGGACTTTTGATGTCCACTTCTTTCGAGCAGGAGGCTCGAGTTTGACAAACCTTCTGAGATTCAGGGCAGACCTAAGGACTCTTTCAAATTTAGCTAGGGAAAAAGACCCAATCCCACTAAAGGCTTGTCTCCTAAAACTACAACTCAGGGAACCCTCAGGAGGTGTAAAATTGGAATCTTTGGGAGGGGATGAGTTCATGCCCTCCTTCTAGCGCCAGTTTCTGTTGATAGGGTTTTGCTGACCGGGTCCGCCAACAGTCATAAGTTGTCACCAGGTTCTGGGGAAATCAGCCAACTCCGCCTGCAAAGGTTGTCCGGGGGAAATAAATCCTCTGGGCCTTCAAGCACCTGGGTGTCGAGTCACGATGGTGCAGGGCTCGGTTGGGAGAGGTGACTATTTTCAAGGGGGATAGCTGGTTACCTCAACTCATTCTTCCAGAGATTCAGTACAGTAAGGGTTTCTCAGAGCATTCTACACTTAGCAAATAAAACGAAAAAGATCCTGCAGAGTTAGAAATGTCTATCTAACTACAGTCATGCTGAAATGTTTGGAACATCAACAATACTCTGAAAGACTACACTAAATACTGAAGAAATACACAACCATCAATTAGCATTTTATCAGTAGCGAAAATAAAGAAGGTCGTTAATCTACTTTAACATATCAGAGTGAAGGACATACAGAACATTAAAACATGAAATACCATTAACTCAGAAGTAGGGACGCTAACAACATCATTGCCAGGAATCCTTCCTTCTTCATTAATGTTTAGTCCAGTAGGCACTGGTGCATGATACAATGGGTGCTCCGGGGGAGCATCTAACTATCAAGAACAGAACAATGGAGCATTGAGCTCTGCAACTTAAACTCAGGAATTACTTTTTCTATTTCTTATAGACAACAAAATTATCAATTTTGCCAACCCTTGGAAATGGGTCGATCTACCTATTTATAGAACTCTCTAACCCTAACCCTATTTTACTGTGCTTCAAATAAAATACAATATCTGGGGGTCGGTACTACCTGCGCCACCCTACAAAAGACCTGGAGATGGAATAGGTCTGCCAAGTCAGAAGAAGAAGACAAGAATATACGTTGGAAGAATCGATCTCGAGAAGAGAGCCAGAGAAGAGAAAGTAGAAAGTAGTTCCCCCGCAGACTGAGACTACATGCCTCATAAATAGGAAATGCGATGCCTTGTCTTCAATGTGCCAAATGTACCCTTGAGCAGCGCCTCGAGAAGACCACCCTCTTAGAGGACCAATCACCAAACTAACGCCCCTTGATGTGGCCAACTACCTTTTGACAGTTTTTATTAACCACCTCTGAAAATGACCGGTCGGCCTCGGGGACCGGGACATGGATCACTTTAAAGAATACAAAATTTTGGATCCGAGACTCTGGGATCCGGGAACTTACATCCCCAAAAGAATAAAGAATACTTAATGCTCAATTTTCCCTGATTCTCGGAGAACGCTCAAGGCTACTTATTATCATTGAAGGCCTGAAGAAGGCAGAAAATACCATCTTCATCTACTTTCTTCAGGCTGGCCCTTCTATGCCTAGCCACATCAACTAGTTCCCCCAGGTCTGGGATATTATTTCTGAACTCATCTGCCATCTTCATGGTGTCATGGCCTTTAAGCACCATTTTGGTTAGTTTTTCTATTTGGGCCCCATCTATCCCCTCTGGGGATTGATACCGAGATGCCACCATTTCATCAAAATTCCTCAAAACTGACTCCTCAGGGGTATAAGTATCTGTACTAAGGGGATCAACCCTGAAAGATTTTATTACAAATGACTTATACAAATTGGAAGAATACTTCACTGTGTTTATCTTTTCCTATAAGGACTCTACCAGTTGCTTGGTTACCTCCAATGTGAGGTCCAGTCTGGAGTGCTGAGCCCTTACCAAATCAAATAATTCCTCACCTAGAATTCTGGATTTGGAAATTATATCTTCCCCCAGGGTGAGGAGCTCTTCAAGCTCTGCCTTCCATGCCTGGTAATTCTCGGCGTCACTCTGCCATTGCTCAATTAGCACTTCTTCCTGGTGAATAACCTTCCGGGCCGTATATAGATCAGGGAGAGTGGACACTAGAAAATGTCGGGTGTTTCCTATCTGCAGAGCGACCCACTCGTCTACTGTCTAGGCCTTCTTTTTCAATACTCATAGGGAGTCTATGTCACTCTGTGGTAATTCTTCTGATGTGGAGGTCTCTGGAGGGGTGGAATTGAGGGGTCGGGCCAACTTGGTAAGCAACCCCATAAGGTTTGCATTCTTCTCTTTCTCAGCTTTGAGCCTCTGGGCCTCTTTTTCATATCGGGCTTCGACTGCCCTTTCTTCCTCCTTAAGAAAGTCTACTTCGCCTTGCTTTCCTCTTTTACCCAGGGATACCTCTGCAACATTGTAGTCTGCGGGGTCAGCGATTTCTTCATCGACATCTGGGGGAGGTGTTGCTACGACGACAACTGTCTCTCCGCCTGGCCCAGTTCGTAGAGTATGAACAGTCTGGGCCTTCTTTGCTTTTGGTGGGGCCTGAGCTAAGGCCATCCTTTCGGGCAGGGAGAGAGGGATCACCGGAGTGGATTGGGCTTTTCTTTTCCTGTTTTCCACCAGCCATGGAGGTGGGAGAGGTGGCCTTCCTGCCAGAGTTTTTTCTTCAGATTCTCTCCCGGTGTCTGGTGGTGACTGCTTGTTGCAGAGTGGCACACCGGAAGCCTCTACTTTGCCTAGATTGCTCCTAGGACTTACCAACCCACACTTTCTCTTTCCAAATTCTTGGAATCCTCAAAGGATCCTCAACACCCTGAAAATAACCTTTCAAGAAGGTTCCACCAACCTCCCACTGCTAGGAAGATGCAAAT
>MU225546.1:1871338-1885366 GCA_018584345.1 Thuja plicata
AACTCCAATACATTTCAAGTGTGTATCCTCATCCATGTCAAGTTGGTCAATAAGTGACAAGATCAAAAGAGACCAAGTTTGAACAATTGAAGCAAAACCAATTGAGAACCAAGTTAACACATCATGGAACTTGAAATCTGTGAAGAATGAAGACAAGATGGAGTTATCCATTCATCTTCAAGGCTTGTGCTCTGCACCACTGCTCCTTTTCATCATATACCTCATCTGTTCCTCTCCCGGCCGGAACCTCTTCTGCAGCAATGTTCTTTTCAATTTCTATCTCCTCAGCCTGGTCCTATATGTCAATCAATGGCTCTGGACCCTGGTCGGCTTCCTCGGTAATTTCCTATTCATGCTGCTCTTCTTCTTCTTCCTCATCTATTTGCAGTAGGGGAGGTATCAGGCTGAGATTCAGAGTTTGGGCCGCTGTGATTACCTGCCCGAAGGTTGCTCCTGGGAGTGGCCCTTGGAACATGGCGGCTGGGGTTACAGTTGATCCTGAAGGTCCAGGTCCAGGTTCCCCAGTGGATGCCATCTGTTCACTTGGTGGTTGTTAGTCCACTCCCAGACCTTGCCTGCTTGAGCCCCAAAAACAATCTCCGGTTCTGGCCTCTTTTCTTCTGTCTGCTGCTCTTCTTATTTTGTAGCTTCTTGTTCCAGGTCTTCTGGGTCCACAGCCTTTTGTTCTTTCTCTGAGAATTCCACCTCCGCTTGTGTGTCATCCCCTTACAGATTTCTGAACTCATCAGCTTCAAATAAGTCAAACTCCTCTTCTGGAGGGGGACTGGCTGGGACCCCTTCCTGTTCTTCTTTTTCTGGTTCTGGGGAACTAGAAGAAAGGATCTCCACTTCTTTTGGGAGGGATGCCTTCGGCGTCGGTTCTGCCTTAGGCTATTTGATGTGCTTTCTCTTCCTTCAGGTAATCAGAGGTGGCCCCGCATCAGCTATGGCTGCTGCCTCCATGGTATCCACCCTTGTTGCCTTGACCATTAAGGCTACCAGTGACAGGGAGGATGGAGGGCGAATTGGTCCGGCCATGAGTGGGGGAGTGGCTAGCCTCGTTATTAACTGCTCCCTCATTTGCTGGGAGGCCACCACAGATTGATTGATCTGTTCCTGAATGGGGACTTCCTATGTGGAGGGTGTTGTATCTATCCCTTTTCCTTTGTCTGCGCCTTGTGAGGAAGTCCCGGCCCCCAGGGTTAATCTTGGTACCGGTGGTGGAGTTGCCTTTGGTTCCAGTCGGGGAGTTTGGCACATACTCTCGGGGCATACCCTCTTAAAATAGGCATGAATTCTCTCGACCACCTCTCGAGTGAAGTCCTCAATCGTGGGTCCCTCCTAGGTGGCCCAATTCATTGCCGGTAGTGGCATTTTGTCAATCTCCTTTTCTTTTTACTGGGGATCTGCAGTGGGGGCGGTGTTTGAGAAACCTACTGGGAACCTCCTGAGCTTTATTTCCTGCATCATTCCGGCCGTCATTCTATCATAGTGCCGGCTGCACACATCCACATCATCCTGGCAATCAGCCCAGAAGTCCTCCATGTGTACGTGGTGGGGCTCCAAAGCCCGGGGTAGTGCCGTTGCAATTCTGCCATGCGGATCAAAATTTCTCCGCGTTAGATAAACTTCCTGCAACTTAAAACATTTTAACTCATTGTCTGCCTCCTTCACGGCGGCCAGACTATAGGTGTAGTTCCCACAAGAGATTGGGAATGAGATGTTGGGGACCTTCTTGTGGGCCAAGAAGGTATGCAATTCCATCATTTGCCGACAATATTCCAGCAGCACGATCTTGTCCTCACAATGCTTGGGCAACAAGTAGAGTTTCCCGGAGAAGCTGGCAACCCTAATGTATCTATGTTGCTGGAATTGGATATAGTAGTGCCCATAAATACTAACCAATTTCATCACCTCAGTGGATAGGTCATATCCGGGATCCCGGGTGGGCGTGAGCAGATGGTAGTAAACGAAGGAATCATTTACCTGGCAGTAACTTGGGAAGCTGGCCTCCCATTGAATCTGTGGGAAATGGTCCCACGATACTTTTTGTCCTGGGCCAATCCTTAGAACGCCATCTATAAGCAGGCCATTGGAGTAGGGCCTCTGTTGGGCCAAAGCTTAGAAAACATAGGAAGTCATGTAGAACTTCTTCTTCTCATTCAACTGCTGGAACTGGGAGTCGACATGATTGGAGATTATTGTCACCCAGTTGAAGAATTCTCCCTTAGTGGAGATACCTAGGAGGAAATAGTACATCCATTTTGTGAATTCCTAGGCAGAGGGTTGCTTGATGACCCAGGCTAGTGCTATCATCCCCATCTGGATGCTCTCCTTGAATTCAGAGCGGGGGATATCTATCTTCATTCTCTTTGGGTCCCTCTTCGGGACCTTGAGCCAGTTGGTGTTCATGTACACCCAGGCAGAATCCTCTAGTTGATTGAATTGTTTCAAGGCCTTTGTCCTTGTAACCAACATGGCCCTGTAAAATTGTGGGATACCCAAGCCTGCTTGGAAAGTGACTGGGTCGAGGGACACCAGTGGAGTGGGGTATCCCGTGGGTTCTGCAGCTGTGAGCATAACGGCCCAAATAGAAGAGTTATAGTTGGCTTCCAGGGTTAGAACAAGCTCTGGAGACTGCACGGAGCATGGGAAGCAAGCTGCCCAGAGGATTCTGGAACCTCCGATGTTGACTGCGAGTTTGTCTCCAGCCTGTTGCTGGATGTGCATTATCTTTACTAGGGCCTTCATTTCTGCCCAAGTCCCGACACTGGCGTCGGTCATCAGTTTTACCTTGGACTCAATCTTTGAGCCCATAATCTCATTATCTTGTACAAACTTCATGGTGAGGGGCAGCTTTGCTAGGGCCTTCTCCATTTTTGACTTCGCTGCTGACCTGGTCTCGGTTGTGGTTGGTAATTCTGGACTTCGAGGAGGAGATGATGCAGACGCTTCAGACATGTTTGGAAGATGAAGTCTGGACTTGCGAGACAAAGCGACCGTCAGAACATATTTATCAAAATAAAATAGTTACTCTAGGGTCCGGAGATCTTACCACCGTGTTGTTTGCTTTTCCTGAAAAGTTAGTCTTACACAAAGGTATCCGAAAAGAAAAACACATCATGAAATTTAAGGATCTTTATTACACGTCCGGGTCCAGGAATTTTATCACACTTGGTAAGGACAACGGATGTGTGGTGGTAAAAAGGCCCGAAGCCCAGAGAAATGACCGTTAACAAGGAAGAATGTGAAGGTAAGTCCATGTGGGCGCCACGTGCATTTGCATTAAATGGATGTGATGGCGATGACAGCGGAGCCAACTATTCGAACGCGCAAAAAGGGAAAGCTACTTGGCTAGAAGTAATTGCGCGCATAGGAAATAAATGAGGTTCTGATAGCCTTGATGGAGGAGAGAGAAAACTGCCTGTTTGAAACCGGCCGAGAGCCGAGTTTCAAACAGGTGGTTTTCTGCCTCGAAGCAAGCTTGGAAGCAAAAAAAACTAGAAGCAAGGGTGACTCGACCAGCCTGTCGAGCCACCCGAAAGGATACACATAGAGCTGAAGGATATATACATGGAAAGGAGGAGATATATAGGGGTTATCTACAGATATGCACATATATACATGAATATACACACGGGATGACTCCTATGGGAAAACCAGACAAGGTAGAAACAAATATATACAACCATTTACACTATCTACGCAATTTATGGACTTTACAGAAAAACAACCTCTGCATAGAAGGCGGACAACCTTCTGCCAAAGCCGACCCACCAACGGGTGGCAAGACCCAAAAGCAAAAGAACAAACATGACAGAGAAATAAATTAGAAAAACAAAAACAAAACCAGGCAAACCCAAGGAAAAACGAGAAAAGGGAAGAAAAATAGAGAGGAGGAAAGGCGAAACACCAACCTGAAAATGCAGAAGGCGGAGGAAAGGACGGATTATTGAAAGAACTCTGCAACAACTCGAGTCGTTAGGCTACCAAGATCACCACCACGAAGCACTCTCGTATGTCTGAGAATAATAGAAGGTGTTAAGCTTTGATTATCACAAATTCTCTATAAATGCTCTGCTAATCACTTTGAAAATTCTCTATTTTGCTCTAAGTGCTCGAAAGTTTTAATCGCGGTAAGTGTAAAAATGACGGGTAAGTCTATTTATATTCACGGTAAAAAGTAATCCTCCTCCGTCCGGAGATCTTGGGTCAGGAAAAACCTTTGGACTCCAGGCCCAAGGATTCCTTACGATGATATTCTTAGGAACATCATAGCAAAGAATCCCAGAGTCCGGAATCTAGTCTCCGACAAAAGAAAACCTCCGGGACCGGAATCCTGGAGGAGAAAACCAAACCAAGAAAACAACACACACCAGGAAAGAAAACCCCGGAGAAAGAAAGAAAAAGGAAAAGGAAGACAAGGCAAAGCCGCAGCAAAAAAGAAAAGCAAAAGAAAGAAAGAAAAAAAAGGGGGAGCCAACATTTTGCACACAAAATGTAGGGACGGGGATGCAGGGCATAACATACTGATCTTGTTCTCATAGTCTGATGTTAAAGTAGTTAACAGCTTGTCCATTATATCTTCTTCTAATATTTCTCCACCATTATTTTTGATTCGAGAAACTACTTCATTTATCCTCTGATTATAGGCTCTGATGTTCTCTTCAGGTAACATCTCAAGGTTGCTCTATTTCTTTTTCCATGTTTTCCTGTGTGCATTCTTTTCTTGAACATCTCCTTCAAAAATTTCTTCTAAATACTTCCATATTGTGTATGCCTTGTCTACCTTCTTGATCTCAGAGAATTCACTGTCAGATAGTGCACTTATAAGGGCTTCTTTGGCAACTACATTAGCTATGAATGTATCCTTCTATTTACTAGTAGCGTCATCTCTTGATAGGTTTTTTAGAGAGGGAATAACAACTTCTTGTGTGGCTATCTCAAAGATGTCAAAACCAACACACTGTAGATGTGTTATCATTTTGTTCTTCCAATCCATATAATTTTCTCCATCGAACTTGGGACTCTCTTTTCTGAAGTATGCCATCTGATCTACCTTAAGCTGTTAGGTTTTTTCTTCAAGGCAGTTGGCTTTGATACCAATTGTTAGAATAGTCCCAAAGGATAAATGACAGGGGGGGTGAGTCAGTTATTAGATAATTTAATTCTTTTCTTTTATTAACTCTAGAATACAATAAAGTAAATGCACATTCAGTTAACACAATAGATAACACCACAATTTGGTTACGGGGAAACCAAATGGTAAAAACCCCGGTGGGAATTAACACCCACAATGAACTATACTTGTTTATAATAATCCCTGTTAGAAGATCTTGTAACCCTATTAGGACTTTTTCTTTACAATGCAATAAGTATAGTGACCTGGTTAAGGGTCTGACCCTGTTAGGAGTCTTTTACAAATAACCCGGTTAAGGGTGAGGACTCACTGTCCAAAATCTCACTTCTTTATGGTGAAGGATACAACCTTCTTTAGAATAGATATGCACTATATCTGATGATGAAATATAGAGTAGACCTGTTGTCTTGATCAGTTCCAGTATATTTTAATATTTCACTTCTTCTTCACATAGATCCTTGATGAATGAAACACAACTGATATTCTGCTCTGTACATTTTCTTTCTCTTATCTTTTCATTCACACTTAGCATTTCACAAATGAATTGATATAAGTATCTTTCTCAAAGTATGAGATCATGGGACCTATTAGAAAACTCTTCATAACATCCTTTTCAGCTTTACTAATCATGCAAGCATAATTACAACTGCCCAATATAAACTGAATAGACACGATGCTTCACTAAGTCGGCCTCACCAAATTAACTCTAACTTTCCAATCTTGTTGAAACACATTTGGCACCTTTGGATAACTAACTTTAACTCATAAATAATCTTGAATACACACACACATATCCTGAAGATAGGCACAACTCAAGAACCAATGCAATACGTCGGCTCTATACAGACAAGCTCCAGAAATTGTAACTGCCACAAAACCGAATTGCACAACATAACTGAAACTTCATATCTGAGTCTGTGTGTATGATAAAAACATCAAAAACATGTATACAACATGAATATAACTGTGAAAGGCTTGATATCATCATTCTGATAAGTACATATAGATCATTTCTATATATTATATGTTGTCATCAATGACAAACATACAATCAACTAGCTGCCAGAAGTAAATCTCCAACAGATAGTTGCTCAGGACTAGGCAATGACTGTGACAAGTGTGCCTTGGATTGTTTTTGCTTTTGGAACAAGTGATGAGTTTTTTGGAAATTGTGAGAAAATAGTCTCGTAAGAGGCAAAGCAACCTTGCAAGAAGCATGAAATGTCAATCTAATTGGCGAAAGGACTTTCAAAACTTTCAATTTTGTGCATGTTTAAGAACTATTTTGCATAAGGGTTGTAACACTGAATACACATACAAGAACTTTCTACCTTAAGGATGTGGTGAGCTTGAAAACCTTTGTCCACATACGTAGGCACACACACAAGAGATAATTAGAATATGGCCATCACCAAGCACAAGGATCTAGTTATGATGTCGTATTAGCCGACTCCAAATGCTCAAGGTGGAACGAATGTGCAAATTTCTCAAGGAAGTTACTATCTTCCTTGCCCAGCCGATTATCAAGCTTTCAGGGATTGATCAGGTAGGTTTCTATATTGATTAGTTGATAGTATTTTTGTCATGTCCCTGTAATCAGTTTGTACGA
The DNA here is from genome assembly GCA_018584345.1 of Thuja plicata. NCBI lineage: Eukaryota > Viridiplantae > Streptophyta > Pinopsida > Cupressales > Cupressaceae > Thuja > Thuja plicata. Next base: position 1,878,088 of record MU225546.1, read on the forward strand.
CGTGACTCACTTAAGAGCCTAGTTCAATCATGCTGATATGCTGGGGAGTTCACCCAGTCTAGACTACCATTGAACATGACCCGCCTGAGATTGAAAGGATATAGATGCTCTTTTGGTTTGCACCTTATTTATATACCGGCCAAAGGATTTATGGGTTTGGGGACATTCTCCAGAAGGACTCGTGCTTCTTTTGGATAGGCCCCTCTAAGAAGATCTAAAGCTTTTCTCAAGAGTAGATATGTAAAAAAGCCCGAACAGTCACAATCACCTTTTTCTTGCACCAATGACCATGAGAGCCAATGGGAGAGGAAAGTGTGTGAAGTGAGATTGCGTTATAAAAAATGATTTGTGCAAGTGCACCAAAGACGTCAAACACTTGATTGATTATCTAATAATTTAGGAAATGTTTGATTTGTATGCAAAAGTAAACTCGCAAGTGGTTAATTTTAAATGCTCCAAGTTGAAATGTGACTTTTCCTTGTTCAATTGCTTTAAAGAATTCAAGATTTGATTCATTTGAGTTGTTCAATTTTAAGACCCAATTTTGAAAGTGTTTGATTTCTTACATGTTTTTAAAAAAAAAACTAAAACAAAGTGTTGATTTGCTTGTGCATTCGAGATTGAGTGTGATTAAGTGTTCAGTTTTAAACCCAAAGTTTGAAGTGTTTTGATTACTTGCATGACTTGAAAAACTGAAAGATAGAATTTTTAATATTTAGGCACTCAAGATTTGATTTTTTGATTAAGAGTTCAATTGCCACTTAAGTCATTCAAGATTGATTTCGTTACTTGTTCAGCTTTTAGGAATCCAAACTTGAAAAACTTTGAAACAAGATGTCAATTATGTTAATGCATTCAAGAGTTATGTGTTCAATTTTCTTAAGGAATTTGAGATTTGTGCATGTTTGTTTTAAGCCCAAAAAAAGAAATATTGACTTTTTTTTACTTTTTGATTTTTGTTGACTTTGACTTTTGTTGACTTTGAAACCCAAAATCAAGTGTGAAATGGTGTGAGTACATACACTATTATTTTTAAACACAAAAAATTGAAATGGGAATTTTTTTTAATTAAAAGATTATGTGCCTTTTTACCAAACTGGATGGCTAATCTGAAGACCTGTAAAAAAAATAAAAATAGTTAGTCAGAGTGCATTATTGTAGGTTTACAGTGCCTTTCCCCCATGTTTTTAAAAATAATGGTCCCAGTGATATAGATCATTTTCAACAAATGGGTAATAGAGAGAATGTAAAAAGAAGATAGAAGGAATATAGTCTTCTTGTTTGTGTATCAATGATATTCGTGGAAGCATAGTAGAGAGAAATCAGAAAGAAGATAGAAGGAATATAGTCTTCTTGCCTTTTTCAACCTGCAAAATAAAATAAGATCTTGCAAAGCATACTCAAACAAAAACACATTAGCTTAGAGGGTTAGTTTGCAAGAAAAATGATGAAAAGGAACCCGTGAAGTGGGTCCCACTGGACATGCCAGAATGTGAGCTATGAAAATTAGTTATAAAAGAACACGATAATAAATAAAGCATTCAATAACTAAGAATCTAAGCTACATACATGCTAAGACATAAAATGAAAACTTGAAAGACGCTAAATGAAGAAAGTGTAAACCTCCTACAAGCTCATTCAAACTCCATTTTGTTCATTAGATTTGTCCATTTGTTGTGGATGTGTGCTCATGGATGTGATTCAAGATTCAAAGGTATGTTCTCTAAAATAGCATTATAAGTTTACTCTTCAAGATTGTAATAAGTTGTGAAGGGAGAGGGGTTATTTTATAGGAAATTATGGGAGAAGAAATGAGTGGTTCAGATCCAAAGCTTAGGAGGAGTCAGGATGCACCTAGAAGAGAGTACATGGATTGTGCTTCTTCAAGTGCATCATATTGTGACAAGTGTCACAATATGATTGGGTTGAAAAGAGGGAGGAATGTGACCATTCAGGGAAGAGGGCCAAGGGATAAGAGTGAAGACTTTAGGGATGGGGCTATTAATGAGGGTGTAATGGATATTTATGCTTATGGATAAGCATGGATTGAGATTGTTGAATTTGGGGAAGGGATTGAGTTCTTAATCCAAAGATTAGGAATGTGACATCATTAGGGAGAGTTTAGGATTAGGGTTAGGGCTTAAGATAGGATTAGCAATGGTGACGATGTTGGGATTAGTTTGAACTCAGTGTTAGGTGGTTGGAATTGGTTAGGTTAGCATATGTGAAGAGGTTGGGTTGAGTTAGAACTCAAGGTTAGGTGGTTGGGGTAGGTTAGGTTAGGGGTTAAAGGGAATATTAATGAATTGAATTACATAAATAACATATTCATTCAATAATAGGGAAATAAGGTTTTAATTAATTATTAAGCTATTGGTTACTTTTAATAATTAATCAGGACTATAGCTAATTAATTGAATTAATTAGGGCTAGGGGATGACTTATGTCAATTAGGTAATGCTTAATTACTCACCTGATATGTCCCAGAAGGCACTAAATATGATTGAATTAGGTTAATCAGATTTAGGTGTCTACACTATTGTAAGCCCTTGGAAAATTTGATGTATTGGTATATATATATATATATATATATATGTATGTATGTATGTATGTATTTATGTATGTATATGTATATGTATATGTATATGTATATGTATATGTATATGTATATGTATGTATGTATGTAATTTTTCACCAAACATGGAATCCACCATAATGGAATGAATCTAAGTAGGGTTAACAATACAATAAGATCAATATATCAAGGTCTAATGGTAGGGAATCTTTAAACAAATAATAGGAATATTTTTCTCTGAGATAGATGATAAATATATATAAAAAAAAAGTATTACAATCCCCTTAAGGCATGTCCTAGGTAAACAAAATAAAAATTTTATAATATAATATCATGCATACTTTCAATGGTATAATACTTTAAATCATCCCCTTAAGACATGTCCTAAGTAAACAACAATGAAGTTTTCATAATACAATATCATGCATACTTACCATGGTATAAGACTTTAAATCATCTGCTTAAGACATGTCCTAAGTAAACAACAATAAAATTTTCATAATACAATATCATGCATACATTCAATGAAATAAGTATTAAATCATCCCCGTAAAACATTTCCTAATTATAAACAACAATATTTTTTTATAATACAATATCATGCATACTTTCAATTATGTAAGACTTTAAATCATCTCTTCAAGACTTGTCCTAAGTAAACAACAATTAAATTTTCTTAATATAATTTCATGCATGCATTCAATGAGATAAGTATTTAATCATCCCCTTAAGACATATCCTAATTACAAACAATAATGAAATTTTAATAATACAATATCATGTATACTTTCAATGATATAAGACTTTAAATTATCCCCTTAAGACATGCAATAGGTAAACAACAATGAAATTTTTATAATACAATATCATGCATACTTTCAATGATATAATACTTAATATCATCCCCTTAAGACATTTCCTAAGTAAGTGTCATGCCCAAGACTATGGCAAAAACACACAGACAATTTTTTTTTTAAGAACCGTACAAACAACTATGATGACACAACTAGTACTGAGTATGTTTTAGAAATGTAACGACATGGTGAGGTTAGTTTTCGGGTTGCAAGGTCAGAATTAGGTTTATCTTGGATCACAACAAGGTGGATCTAGAGTCGGTAATTCCAACTCATTATATGGATAGAGACCCTACGGTTCAGTGTTGCAGGATGACTTGGGTCGGGTTGATTAAACTCTAGTTTTATGTTTACACAAGGAGTGGCATTAAGATTGTAAACCTTTTGTTAAGTACAAAAGTTAAGTTTGGTTGATCTAGCAATACTTTAATCTTTACTCCTAATTATAACATGATCCGTTTAGATCTAATAAGTATAACACTATCATCATTAAGTTATTTACAACATTCATCGTATCTTTAAACATGGTCCTAGGTCACAACCTAGTTGACTAAATAACAACCTTTTTAGTAACCTATCAACCTTAGTATTAACAATCAAATTAATTGACCTGATCCAATATCATTAAATTCCTAAATGAAACCCCCAAATTTCATTATTCTATCCCCATTAGATTTTCCTAACATAATTAAAATTAAAGTTTGCACAATACAAAAACCTTATCTAATTTTAATACGAAAATATGCATTTCAATTTACTAAGAATTGACATAATTTTACGACTAATTGATAACTACAATAATGACATTCTAATTCACTTCTTTTATTTAGAAAGAAAATCTTAAATTTCAATTACACACACATTATTTAAATAAATAATAGCTAAATTAATTACAAGAATAAAACATATCACATCTCCTATCTATACTTAAAAAAAACACTTAATCCTATATGTAACATAACCCATTAATTAAAAACATATATATTTAATTCTTACCCTATTAAAAAACATAGGAAAGTCATAATTTATTTATCATTATTAAAATTTAAAAAGTAACTAAACTATATAGTTAATTTCAACTATAATCTATAAGAAAATCCTATATTAATCTAACCCTACTAACCCACCCTACCATACAATCACCTCAATCTCTCCTCTAGCCCATGGCCCACGTACCAAGTGGGAAGAGGTGAGGAGACCAAAAAAAAGACAAGTGTGCAAGAAGAAATTCAAATTCCAAAGAGCGGGTAAAGGTAAAAAGCAGATTTACTCAAACTTAAAGTTTGGGCCCACAAAAAAAGGGTGAATTCATAAAGTGTGCGAGGTAAGCAATATTTTTTTTCAAAAACTTTACAGCCCAAGCAAGAAAGGTATGCACGGCAGGACGGGATGCCTTCATTTCCAAGGTGGATGGTGGCCAAAAGGACAACTCCCCAAAATCTACTCATGGTAAGTTGCAATATGGGTTTCTTCACTTTTTTCCTTGTTAGAATTTAAACACTAAGGCATGTCAAATCCCACACCCATGTGGAGGGTAAAATGGGTGTGGGGCCCATGAGGTGTCTCCTCGCACATTTTGAAATTTACAAAACATTATGATGTATTAATATTTTTATCATTATGTTTATCCCCTTTAATTTAGCACTTAGGTTTACACTAACAAAGGGTTATTAGGAGGGTTTAGGTTTCTAACCCCCATACTTAGTAAGGGAATCATAGAAGGAATATTCTCTATGGTAAAGGGAATTAAATCCTTTGTCCATACATTTTCCAGAGAGCATTTTGGCTCTCAAAAATCTGGAGAGTGATATTTTTTTTCATCTCCTCTAATAATGCATTTCATTCATTTATTTGTTTTTTTTTTAAAGTTAAGTGTATAAAATATATATTCTATTGATGCATTACACTAAGAGAATTATTTATAGAGTATTGATAATAGGTAGTTGTTAATTAGTGTCAATATTTGATTATTAAACCATTGTTCATATGTTTTCCTCCAAAGATTTGAAATTGCAATATCAAATTCAAGGTAAAGTGTTTGATCATATTGTGATAGAAATCTAGATTTAAGGGAAGGAGAAAGAGCATATTAAATTGAAATTATGCAAAACCAAATTTAAAAATAAAAATAAAAATAAAGAAATAACTTGAAATTCATCTAAACTTGAGCACATGATTTTTTTCATTTTCATAAATGGTTCCATCTTCATTTACAACATTGAAGACTACAAAATTTAATCCATTCCATTCCAAACTTCACCTTCAATATGAAGGCACAATACAAGAAAAGATACTACAGTGGAGAAGTCTCTAATATCAAGGCAACAAGAACACCATCCAAGATCCAATTCCAAAAGGCTCTGACACAAGGTTCTTCTTAAAATATGGAAAAGACAACATGAAACTAACCATGGAGAGCTCACCTCCCATCCTAGGTCTCAAGGAGACCACCCCCGAGCTAGGAGAATCGGTAACCAACTGGTGACATCCACACAATTTTCACAATACAAAACACAACAAGAAAAACACCCACCCAAGGCTTGCACAATAGGATTCACCTTGAACCCATAACAAGGGGTGAAGGTGGATTTCCATGTAGGAGATTGCCAATGAAATACATACAAAACCATGCCTTTCCAAGACTATAATCCACATACACTCTTCTATATATTCTCCTCCTTATCACCCCCAAATCTAGATTAATAACCTTCATTGGCATGCAAGGGCCCATACACCTTGCATCTTTTCCCTCTTCTCTCCATGAGAAGAGACTCTACACTTCCATGGAATCCAACTAACCCCTTCCCCCATACATGGCCACTTCTTCCCTATCCAAGGGTGAGTAATGCCATTACACCCTTCACAAAACTCCCTCATTCAAACAAGAATAAAACCATAAGCATGAAATCAAACCAAAATTCCATTCCCTTACATCACAAAAAAACAAAAAACATAAATCACATATACAAGAAAATGAAATACATACTACTCTAATTGGAACAAAATAAGAAATCTTCCATGGAAATGGTGGAGACCAACCTTCACAAGTGTTATGGAAAAACGATGTTTGAGAAGAGCCCAATCCATTTTTGCTTCCTTCAATCCAAAACCCTAATGTCTCTAAAAGTAGAGAGTGAGTGAACACCCTCTAACTCCCTAAAGGGCCTCTAAAAAGGTCTCCAAATCCTACCCACCCAACAACATTATTTTCAGAATTGACTCCTAAGTCCTTTGGTTGTCCTATGTCCCCTATCATAAATGCAAGATTGGAAAGGAGTGTGGGTTTGGGTAAAAGGTCAAGACTCACTCTATTTTTCGCAACATGTGAGTAATGGGTTATTAAGAGGGTCACCAAGGCCACTAGTGGGTTCTAGAAGTGTTCTAAATGTTCCTAGCCCATACCCCTATCATTAAGGTACTTGGATTTTCCTAAAAATGACCCTTAGGACCTCCTTTTGGCCTCTAGAAGTGACTAGAACAAAACTTTAAGTTTAAACAATTTAATTAGGTTCCATTGCCAACCTTAATAGACATGTCATCACATAAACACATAACAAGTGTCAAGTAACACTGTAAAATAACATAACACAACATTGACATGTCACTAATTGCACAGAGAAAACACCTAATACATACATACAATTTACGGTCACACATTAAATCACTTAACAAGGAGGTTCAAATATCTTTATTAGATTCAACCTTGGCTTTACAGTTTGTACATAGGGTTGGTTATTGATTCTCCGATAATTTCCATGGTACTTTTCCTGCACACTAAATTAAACATCAGTAGCTCAATAAAATCACATGCATATATATATATATATATATATATATATATATATATATA
>MU225546.1:1885416-1896872 GCA_018584345.1 Thuja plicata
TATATATATATATATATATATATCAAATTACATAATTAATTGACTAAACATTCTACATTTTCACTTAATAACCTTTGCTCATTTTTGTACCTGATAACTATAACCAATTGCATAACCAAAATCACATAACATATTTTTCCATTGCATTAAATACTGAAATAATCATCATAATGCATGTGTATACCTAAAGAATCATAAACATTATCGATCAAGTATACATAAGTAATCATCACATGACATAAATAATACTACTAATGTCTAGTCCATCATATGTAATGTCCCAAAATATCGAATCACAATGTATCAAAATAAGTGTATCAGCTGAGCTATGATGGGTCGGGGTGACGCCTCATAGTAGGTAACTATGAAATTTTAATAACAATATCATGCATACTTTCAATGATATAAGAATTTAAATCACCCCTTAAGAAATATCCTAAGTAAACAACAATAAATATTTCATAATACAATATCATGCATACATTCAATGAGATAAATATTAAATCATCCCCTTTAGACATGTCCTACTTATAAACAATAATATAATTTTCATAACACAGTATCATGCATACTTTGAATGATATAAGATTTTAATTCATCTCCTTAAGACATGTTGTAAGTAAACAACAAGAAAATTTTCATAATACAATATCATGCATACTGTCAATGAGATAAGTATTAAATCATCCTTTTAAGAAATGTCCTAATTATAAACAACAATGAAATTTTCATAATACAATATCATGCATACATTTAATGAGATATTTATTAAATCATCCCCTTAAGACATTTTCTAATTATAAACACTAATAAAATTTATAAGAATTTTGCATATGTATACAACATATAAGAATTTAAATCATCCCCTTAGGCCATGTATCTGGGCTTAAGAAAAATTTATAAATTTATGTCAAATTGTTGAACCAAGTGACACAAGTTGTAAACATATATACATTCTTTCTAGGCCACATCAAGTGGTTCAGCTCTCTCTTGGATAACATTTAATATTCTCTCATGGTTAGCAGTATCTAGTCTCCACTTGCGAATATCATATCCTATGACTGCATAAAGAGATAGGCCAGTAGCAATTACAAGGTGGCTATACTGATATACCTTGGTATCGTGTTGATAATCAATAAATTGAATCCCATGTTTAACTATTTTGTTTTGCCTCAAATATGTTCCTTACACAACAACTGGACTTGCAAAGACAAGAAATACCATTTCAAACAATGGGTTTCAATTAAATTTTAATTTTCACTTTTAATTAATTTATCATAGATACACTACTATCCTATGGGAAACATAATTCCATCACTTGTTTCATTATTTGTTACCTTATTCCTCTCCTCTATGAAACATAATAAATAGTAACTAACACCTTCTACGTTATTAGGCTGTATTATGACTGCAAAAACATGACCCACACAAAAAATTGATGGCCCACCAATTTAATTTAAACAGACCTAGCTGGATATATATGTTTAAATGAAATTAAATACATATGTATTTGTATAAATTTGTAGATTAAGATCAAGAAGGTAAATATACATACCAATTTTGATCAATCCTAAAATATGGTCATAATCGGTAGAAATCAATGGAATTTCATCAAAGCTTTCATCAGCATCTTCATCATTTTTAATAGTAACATATAGAGGCATAAGATTACATGCAATAATATTTCCACATTGTTGGTTGATGCATTCACCATAGTTTTCCAAAGTGCAGTCAGGGCAAAAAGATGATTAATCTCTAGTGTACAGTGACCACTTATTAGTGTATGTACTCATAACAGAATTCAAGGATCTCATTGTTTCTACCCTCTTGCATCCATGCATTGATCTCCTATCAACATGTATACAAGACATTAAAAAAGACAAGATACACATAAATTTTCAAATCAATATTTTAAGTATATTTAAATTTAACTTAATAATTTCAAAAGATGGTGCATGTACCTGATATCTCCCAGAACACTCTGAATGGTACGACTTGATCCAATCCCGATGATGTACTAGCCTCATTTGGCACTGCAAAGTGCATATTACACCATTCAACTACATCATGAGAATATTTATATGAAATCCATGATAACCCATTCGATATATTCTTAAAGTACACTTGATGCAAGTGCTTGTACCATCATGCTCACCCTTTCCATGTTCACTCTCAAAGAAACTCCAAATATGTGGTATCTTTTGGTAACGATGATATCTACATAGTGCATAAAATGTCCTTTCCCATTAGAATTGAGTTTCACCTCCATCTAAACATACAAAATGCTTTTCAAATTCTATGCTTTGCTTTCCAAATATCCAAAAACAATCTTAAAGCAATATTCGACAAAATGTGTGTCATTCTCTTTATCATTAGTAATGTAAAAGTGATACTCTTTATTAATGACCCATGCTTGAAATGTACTTTCAACACTCTCCAAATCTAATTGTGCATGCCAATAAGACACATGGACCATAATAGTGACCTACTCTGCAAAGTAGTTTTATGCCTTGAGTTGTTTTTGATGAACAAAAGAGTAATTGTTTGCAAAGTCAACAACCGATAAAATTGTTCCAGGTGGAAAGTGTCTCTTAGTGTTTGTAAATAATGTTCTTTCCACTTAGAAAAAAATCATGATGTATATATTTTTGAATCAATTTACAAAAAATCTCCATGAAGGTTCCAACAGGTATCTCTTCTACATATTCCAACCATGTGGATTATTTCCCAATTTTTCTTTCATACTTTATGTACTTGTAACTCTTAAATTTTACTTTCCTTGTCATGTCAGTATCTTTATCTCTCAAGGTAAATTTAACCAAATTACCACATGTTTGACATTTTCCTTTTAAGAAATTTATTTCACCTATTGCATGATCATCTGATTTGTCATATAAGATTTATGTTGTGAATTGGCTTGGTCGTTTAACAAGAGAATTTTAAAAACAATCACTTCCATCTATCATCTTTGAAAAACCTTGATAGTAGAGATAAAATTCAATATGATATCGATAGAAACAAGTTTCAAAATATTTGTTTATCTTCATATAATATGGATTTAATCTTTTAAACATTGTTTATCCAATCTTTATGTTGGGATTTAAATTACAAAATGAGAGAGACAATTCATTTTGTGTGGTTTGCAACAAATGCTTTGTTTGTACCAACTAATTATTACGCCCAATCCTATGTTTTATAAAATCTCTTCTATTTGATGAAGGATGAGTATAATGGGTCCAAAACGTAGTGATCAAGTTCCTAATTGTTTCCTCAATCCTATCAGATTGAGGAGCTCTACCATCCTATTAGAGTGAGGAGCTCTACACATTAATGCCCAATTACTTTCCAATATACCATCATCCAAACTGATTCTCCTTTTAATATAATGTGACATTATCTTCCTACTATACCCGATCTCATAAGAAAAAGAAGAGATTTTTCTATTTTGGGACATGTTTTGTCTTTAAAATAGATATGAATGCCTCTCTTCTTGAAATGGACTTATCTATAGATCTAGTTGTTTTCCCAATGGAAGTCAAACCTTCCCTAACACTTTCAACAATATCTTTTTGTAGGTTAAAGGATTTACTCTTTTTCAATGTTGTATCTACACCCTCTAATTTTAATGGCTCTTTTAACTCATCTTTAAGAAGTGAAATTGATAATAGTTGGATTTTTTCAAGTGTATCAAGATTCTCAAATTGAACAATTATTTCCTTGGACTTTTTATTCAATGTCCTCTTCCTAGTATGCGTAGGTTGTTGAGCATATTATCTCAATTTTCCACATACATTTCAATTAAATGATCTATACTTTTTACGTTTAATTTTTCTCTTTAACCTTTGAACTAGATTAATATTCTCATATGTTGCTTGAACTTGGAATACACAATTTTTTTAAAACAAATCTTAAGAGGAAACTCTAAAAATACATATTTACCCAAGAAGAAGTTAAAAAAAAGTATAGAGAGAGAGAGAGATGTACCTACTTTCCTACTATGATATCTTTCCAATGCTTCTTCACGTAGTCTTTGTTTGGTTTCAAGCAAGTAATTTCATGAACTCTTATCTACCCTTGCCTTTTTATTTCCCATTATTTTCCTTTGAAAAATGCATTTTTTTTTACAATTTTACAAAATAAAAAAAAATACACTTCAAAATGTCTTCCTTCTCAAAAATGTGAATTATTCTTCAAATTTTATGTTTATAAAATTGAAAAAAATATCTTTATTTATACGAAACTGTTAATATCCTAAAAAAATATTAAATCAATAGACCAAGGTTTCTATCAAAAGTCGTTAAGTGTTTTCAATCGAAAGTTCTTGAGTTTTAACCTCGAAAATGTCAAGGGGTTTTGATAGAAATTAATTTCTATCAAACCCCTAGGTTTCGATCGAAAGTACTTTCTATCGAAACCTCCTGTTAAGCATGCTTCTCCAAAGGCCAAGAAAATTTTGAAATTTTCTGGCCTTCAGAGCTCAGTTTGAGGACTCAAATGGGACAATATTGGCAAATTCATATGTAGGAAACAAGTACTTGGAATGAACTTTCTAATGGCTATGATTTTAATAAATTTTAAGTTTATTATGAATATATTTTTTGATGTCAATCAAATGTAGGTTTCTTACCAAACATCAACCTTTGTGTTTGATGTACATGGAAAAATAGTAAATGATAAAAAAATTTCTAAAAAATATCTATGCACTAGGTATTTAAGTCTTCTTTCTATCAAAAAATAATAATTTAAAATTGGACAAATACACAAGTTACAAGCTATGAAATGAACATATGTAAAAATTACATTTAAGTCAACTTCAAATGTTAATAAAATATTCAAAATATGAAGGATAGAGTCATGAAACCAATTGAAAAAATTATATATGGATGTTACAAAACTAAATTTGAAAGAATCAAATTGATATCTATTTTATAAAAAGGTTATTCTCTATGCAGTGAGTGTCACTCTTTAAAAATGTTATTTTCAGCTACATACTAGTTTACAAGGGATATAGAAAAATGGATTGAAATCAATCCCAATTTTTTTTAATAATATTTAGAATCTAGATAAAAATCTTAAAAGACTATTCTACTTCATCTTCCAATTTGTAACAATTTAGAAGCAATATGTGTCTGAACGTGAAGTTTTTTTTTTTCTAGAATGTACATTTCAGTGTCAAATTAGGGAAAAAAGTGTAACCCACTATTGTGGGTTCACTTAATATGTTAGTGGTTATTTGGTATTTATTTTGTTAGCCTAGAGAGAAATTCCTTTACTGGATAAAAGTACAAACCTATGTCAAACTTTTACAAATGAAATGACCAACACAAAAAAAAAACATTGTTCAACTTCAACCACATAAAACTCCCATTTCTATTTTGAATTTCAAAATCATGTACAAACTAATGAAATGTAGAAATATTCATAAAATTTATGCCTATTATTTTTTATCAATTATTTTATATATATATATTTAACGTAGATTTTTATCACTAAATTTTTTAGAAAAGTGACAGGTCTATTTAGCGTCACCTTAAATAAAGAAAAACAATTATTTTTCCTTTATTTATATTTACCAAATAGATAATATCAATATATATTGCAAGGAGAAAATAATGTATGTTTTCTTTGTCGTAACATTTAACGTTCAACATATCAAAATTTGATAGTGTTTATTTTGTGTCAATTTTTGTCTAATATTTTATCATTATTAAAAAAAAACATACTCTTTTGGAGAAGATTATGTCCTCTAATGCACCATATATTTTGTAAAATATATAAAATAGTTTAATATTTTTTCTCTTTTCTAATCAATATTTTTTTAACTTAACAACCTACAAGTACAATATTTTAGGAAAAAATATATTAAAAAATTATAAGTCTGGATTCTTCACTTTGGGCTCTATAAAAGGGTATTTTAAACTTTTTAAAATCATTTTAACAATAGAAAAATTTGGTAGAAGTGGATTTTTTTACAAGTTCCCAAAAATGGGTGAGGTAGCTGCCAATAAGGATTCCACATAACCAGTTCTATATTGATTTAATATTTCACTTATTTCCTTCCCTACTTTTAAATTCTTAATCCACTAGGAAATAATGCATCCCTTTAAATTTATCCTAGAAGAAAGTTCCAATAAATCATTGTAATCCACCACAAAACCATCCCTATTCTACACCAAACCATTCCTTATGCATTCTAGATTGAACGCTAATTTCCTTTCATAGTTTTAAATCCCTACACCACTAGGAGATAATATCCAAGCCTTTAAATTTATATCCGAGAAGGAAGTTGGAATAGAAACTATCATAAACCATCCTTAGTTATCCCTAGTCTACACCAAACCAAGTGATAGTAACAAATATAAGAATGATAAATACACATCACACTATTTTGATATTGTGGAATATACATATAAAAAAGGGTTTGTGTTACCTTCCTTTCCAATGTACGCATCGTAAAAAAGGTGACTTTAATTAATTTCCTAGATATTATACAACTACATTTTGTGGACTATTTTTGAGAAAAGTTTGTTAGCAAAGATACTTCAAATTATAGTAAAAAATATTCTACTATGTGATTACTTGATCATTTTATAAGATATTATTCATTCACTTTATGATTTCAAGCAAGTGTTTCTACTTCAATTGAAATTTAACATGCACCCTAAAGAGTAGTAATATTGATCATCTACTTAACTGTTCCCAAAGTAAAAGCTCGTTTTGGTGTTTCCACCTCACTATATAACAATGTTGGACAAAAGGGAGCTTACCAAAGGTAGGACAAAGGCTAAAAACCATAAAGGAAATTCTTGAATTGACAAATGATACCTTTTATATGAACTTATTGTCTTAAAGCCCCACACAAATCCTTTGATGGCCTGTAAGCATTAATTCGTACATTTATAATGGATGAATACATAACTTGATCAGGATTTATAAATTTAAATTCTTGAATGCTTGAATTTAGATTTATCCTTAATTTCCTTGAAGATGCTTAATTGAATTCTCAAATTGTACTTGAGAGAAATGTTAATTGTATAGATGGGAGTTCAAATGAGTGAGGGAGTTGTATTTATACATAGCTTACACCTTTTGGGTTTAATTTCCAAAGAAGGAGAACGTTGAGGAGCACTTTCATACTATTTGTAAAATCAATTATTTGATTTCAATTTTGGGGCCGAAATGACTAGACTATAGCACTAGGTTCCATAGTACTAGAATTTTGGGTTGAAATCAAGGTCAATGAGCAAAGGACTATTTTGGGCTTAACAAAATGGCCATGGTTGAGAAAAATAAAACATGAATCAGGGGCTTCAAGCATAAAACAAAATCCTAAAATGAGTGTGAAGTTATAGAGAAATATAATTTATGATAGTATAATCAAGTTGTAATGCCCCTCCAGGGAACCCAGGAGAACTTAACCTAAACATGACACTAAGTTCACAGAATAATTTTTATTTTTTTTAAATGTTTACAAATAATAATGATAACAATGCGGAAGCAACACAATGAAGTACATGACATACATGAAATACAACACATACATGATTAACATTTCTCGAGGGTTCCTTGACGTAGAATTACTTAAAACAAACTAATCTACGATTACAATAATAAAGAACTGACATAAAGGTTACATAATCTGAAACCAATAACATACATCTCAATAATAAAGATTACATATACATCTGATACCATAAGGTATACTACCTAATCAATATCCACTACACAAGTCGTAGGGTATATAATAATACATAATAAACAATACAATGCATCCTCCAAGGATGATAACCAATATATACATATGGTACAAATACACAACTCAAGTAACTGATCAAGTCTCCAAAATACTAGGAAGATGAAACTGCAATAAGGAACATCCAAGCATGAAGAAGAATTTGTCAGAATCTCAATGGTAATAAGAATCACTACCACCCGACCACGTGGAACCAAAGGTCCACTCCCACCGTGCTGAGGAGATAGTAACAAGCCCATCACATGGGGTATACAACAAGAATACAAACAAGGTATACATAACCTCATACTCATGCACAGGAAGATCGTAGAAGCACTCTAAACCATAACAAGGAATACTATACAACACCAGAGGTACTGACACACGTAGGATAACCTAAGTTGTATATAGGAAGGTGTCATCATGTATGTCGCATCCTTGAGTTTTGTCCTAGTAATTCCTTAATGGATTCCGGCACCCAAGTGACTATACACAACATTAATGACCTTTCAAATAGACAAGATCACTAATGATGCCCGAACCCACACCTCGAAATGGGGCAAGCATCAACTCATCCTCCATCTTATCCTATATTAGTGCTCAAGCATGGGTGAGGCATTAATCTTTTTAGTTTAATACTAGGTCAGCCTAATCAGATTAATTATGTTATCACTTGTTACCACTACTTACAATAAGTGATCCTAGCACCACATGTGGACTCTGACACTTATTGCAAACCACCTCCTATCATACAACTAGGTAACCTACCCTAGGTTCACAAAAGAGTATCATAAAGGATAAATCATAATTCAAATAGCATCCTCTACATTCAGGTGCACATAGGTTCTCAATAACCACCAAACATCCACATTGTCCTCACGGGACCAAACAATACATCAAAACTGAACCAGGTTGAGTCTAGGAAATCAGGACTATGACATCACCATATAAACACAAGCTGACATCATAATAAAATCATATAGAAAGTAGAATCCCAAAACCTCTAGATTTAAGTCATAGGGTCATCTAACCCAACAAATACCCGAAAGCATGGTAACATAAAAGAATCATTCAATTCATAGAAACACGCACCCAAAACACATCATAGTATAATAAAATCATATTCAGATTGCATAAAATCAAAAACAATGTTAACATAGGAATAAAGAAATTTATAATTCCTAATCATGCAAATTCATTTACTCACTAAAATTACTACCGAGAAATAATTAAATATCCCATATTGATAAAACATTAACATTTCCTATAGATCTATTTATAAAAACAATTTATAAATATATCTAAGAAATAATTACCAATTTTTCAGTTATAATTACAAAATTATAAAATACCTAGGTACAACATTAAGCATTAAAATTAATCATTCAATAACATCTCTATTAGACTTAATTAGTACCATAGGTTTAAATGATTAACACTAGTCCATTTCTAACAATGACAGAATAAATTTCTTCCCTTGGTTTATAACTTAACAATAATATTAATTTTCCCTATAAAGAAATACAATTCCCTTACTAGTTCTTATACCCCAAATAACTAATTTTAAACACTAATTTAAATATTAATAATAAACAAATCTAATATTAATATAAACTAGTTTAACATCAATATAAACTAATTTAAATATCAATATAAACTAATTTATTATTAATATAAACTAATTTAAATATTAGAATAAACTAGTTTAAATAATTAACATAAATTAATTAAATATTAATATAAACTAGTTAAATGTTAATTACAAACTAATCAAATATAACTTATCTAATATAAAAATTGTATATTAATTAAATAAAACTGAATTAAAAAAAAAAACATTTTTAATAACAGTTTAAATCTTTAAAAAAAACCTTTTATAAAAAAAAATGCCAAAACAAATATTACGGGGGGGGGGGGGGGGGGGGGGGGGGGGGGGGGTCCCGTGGCCCCCACCCTGGTTTCAAGGCCCGCCGGCCTCCCTTACATAAGGGAAGGCATGGCCTGACTGTTGGCTAGTGCCGCCTGCTGTGTCGGCAGCTTCGGCTGTCGCGCCGGCAGTCTCGACTGCCGAGCTGGTCAGTCCGCCTGCACTAATGGGGGGGTGCGGTGGCCCTCGCTACCCACTCCCCTTTGCATAAAAAAAATATATTTTTTTTTTCAATAAGTTTTTTTAAAAGAATTATAACATGCACAATTTAATAAACAAGTCTTTTTTTATTTTTTTTATAAATTATTTCTGAAAAATGAAATAATAAAAGACTTTTTATCTTTTTGTCGTTTCTATCAAATTTTAATAGACTGGTGTAATTATTTCCAACTCTATATTTTTACAGAGAGTTATATTCTTTTTTTCTAATTAATTTTGCAAAGAATATTTTCAAGGGAGGGATTTATTTTTTTCTTCTACTATAGTTTTAACTATAGAGCATATTGATTTATCATTTTCTAAGAGTTCTATAGGGAATTTCCCAACAAAATTTTGATAGCACTTCCTTAATAGGGTAATATATATTTTTCTATAAAAATTAAGGATCTAGGTTTTCAGAAATACCCATTTAAACAATATATTCAAATTAGAAACCCTTATACCCATTTACTCCTAATGCAATAAAAAATGAAACCCCTTTATGCCCACAAGCGCAGATCTGGCATGCTAGCTTGATTTAAACATAAAATTGATCTAAAACATTATTTTCCAATTGAAATCTTCTAAAACACAAAATAAACAAGCAAGGAATGACCAAACAAAAGATCCTAGCTTTTCGGATGCATAGAAGACAGGGATCCGAAAATCAGAATTGACATGAACAAGACCCTACCTCAATATCTGTTGAATAATATACAATGCAAAATCCAAGCAAGGAGAATTCCAAAACTATGCTCCAAAACCAAGCACACACCAAAGCTTCCAAAAATGCTCCCAAAAACCTGTTATGTTCGAATGAGAGAAGAATACCCCTAATGAGGATCAATTTCCCCTAATCTAGCAATCCCTAATGACAACACATTTAGATAACTCCTAAAAGGACTCTCCCCAAAATTGAAAGAAAATAACAATTAATAATTAAAATATCTAATTACTTGCACAACTCAACTTTGACTCCTAAAATCAAGTTGAGATCTCTTGAGTTTGAAAATACTTTTTCAACCAAATCTTGCACATGTAATTAATAAAATATTAATTTAAATAACTTAAATATTTAAAACACAATAATCCATGCAACTAAATATTTAATTATTTAATTAAGCATAAAAGCATATTTACTCTAATTTTCAATTGAATATTTAATTAAATATTAATATTCAATAATTACACTTTAATTAAACTTTCAATTAAACATAGGTATTTAATTTAATTTTTAATTAATTAAATACCCTATATTTAATAATTAATTGTAATAATATTTAATTAAGTAAATAGCATGATATAACACACACATAATCACATCAAGCACCTGAAATCAAACACATGCAAAATCAAACATGCACTAGGAAAGGGATACACGAATTCCTGTCAACTACATGAATTCAGTAAGGGTAGTCAAATAGATACTTGTCCACTAACTAGGAAAATTAGGTTTAGGATAGGATTTGGATCTGAAAACTATCTCCCCTCTCTTACCATTGAGATTAATGCGATAGGGCACGCTCACTCCTGCCAATTCAGGGAAGACGTAGCCCGGTACCTGCAAACATGTCATCACAAAGACGAACATACATGCAT
>MU225546.1:1898059-1937773 GCA_018584345.1 Thuja plicata
GAGTATGCACACCATCACTCAAGACCAACAATATGTTAAATTCTAACATCCTCTTTATGCAACTTCATGTAATTATGCATTCTACTTTATTACTAGCATTAATATCTAATCAATCATTTGCAAACTGGTACAAATAGGTTAAGAGTTACAAGAATTCTACTAAGGATGCAATGCACATTTTACTTGGGGACTTAGTTCCTTTACCCAATTTGATCTATAATAATGAGTACAATTCTAAATCCGTTAATGCACTCCTAATGAATGATACATATATATTTCTAAACAATGCACAATGTATTGAACAAACAAGAATTTACTTTATAATTTTCATAATCAATCATATTCCATAAGAGCTGATTACAACACTCACACAATACAGTTCATATAATGCAAACAAAGTCTATTCAATACAACATGCAAGTCTAATCATACATGATCAATAAAATCACACTCAAGAGGATAAGGAATAGGTTACTCAAGAACCACAAATCATTCAAGGGAAGGAAATCGCGCAACATGGAGTTCTTCAAACTAGGACTCCATCACCACAACATATCACATACAAAATACATCAACTATCATGCTATAACAGACGAAGAAGTCAAATGACAATCACCAAGTCTTCATACAATCCACACAAAACCAAAGAAGTAAGTTTTCTGCTCACTATCAAAAAACTCCTATAGATGATTACAAACTTCATAAGCATCGATAAGACTAGAGACCCTAGAGTTTCAATCATGGATCCTAACACAATTCGAGCCTCAGTAGGTATCCACCTATAGCAACCAAGACTAAACATCACTCCCAAATCAAGTGGGAAGAACCACACACAAGAATAAGAGATCATGAACAATGACTCTAAAGACACAAGGAGACGAGTGCCAACATGCACTACTAACCAACTAAGGGGCACGCAATTTTCCTAGAGCTCCCAGTGTAGAAACGTGTGCTCTGATACCAAGTGTAATGCCCCACCAGGGAACCCAGGAGAACTTAACCTAAACATGACGCAAGTTCATGAAATAATTTTTTTTTAAAAATGTTTACAAACAATAATGATAACAATGCGGAAGCAACACAATGAAGTACATGACATACATGAAATACAACACATACATTATTGACATTTCTTGAGGGTTCCTTGACGTAGAATTACTTAAACAAACTAATTTACAATTACAATAATAAAGAACTGACATAAAGGTTACATAATCTGAAACCAATAACATACATATCAATAATAAATATTACATATACATCTGATACCATAAGCTATACTACCTAATCAACATCCACTACACAAGTCGCAGGGTATGTAATAATACATAATAAACAATATAATGCATCCTCCAAGGATGATAACCAATATATACATATGGTACAAAAACACAACTCAAGTAACTGATCAGGTCTCCAAAAGACTAGGAAGATGAAACTGCAATAAAGAACATCCAAGCATGAAGAAGAATCTATCAGATTCTCAATGGTAATAAGAATCACTACCACTCGACCACGTGGAACCAAAGGTCCACTCCCACCGTGCTGAGGAGATAGTAATAGGCCCATCACACGAGGTATACAACAAGAATACAAACAAGGTATACATAACCTCATACTTATGCATAGGAAGATCCTAGAATCACTCTAAACCATAACAAGGAATACTATACAACACCAGAGGTACTGACACACATAGGATAACCTAATATGTATATAGGAAGGTGTCATCATGTACGTCACATCCTTGAGTTTTGTCCTAGTAATCCCTTAATGGATTCTGGAACCCAAGTGACTATACACAGAATTAATGAACTTTCAAATAGACAAGATCACTAATGATGCCCAAACCCGCACCTCGAAAGGGGGCAAGCATCAACTCATCCTCCATCTTAGCCTATATTAGTGCTCAAGCATGGGTGAGGCATTAATCTTATTAGTTTAATACTAGGTCAGCCTAATCAGATTAATTATATTATCACTTGTTACCACTACTTACAATAAGCGATCCTAGTAGCCACATATGGGCTCCGACACTTATTGCAAGCCACCTCCTATCATACAACTAGGCAACCTACCCTAGGTTCACAAAAGAGTATCATAAAGGATAAATCATAATTCAAATAGCATCCTGTACATTCAAGTGCACATAGGTTCTCAATAACCACCAAACATCCGTAGTGTCCTCACGGGACCAAATAATATATCAAAACTGAACAAGGTTGGGTCTAGGAAATCAGGACTATGACATCACCATATAAACACAAGCTTACATCATAATAAAATCATACAGAAAGTACAATCCCAAAACCTATGGATTTAAGTCCTAGGGTCATCTAACCCAACAGATACCCGAAAGCATGGTAACATAAAAGAATCATTCAATTCATAGAAACACGCACCCAAAATACATCATAGTATAATCAAATCATATTCAGATTGCATAAAATTAAAAATAATGTTAACGTAGGAATAAAAAAATTTACAATTCCTAATCATGCAAATTCATTTACTCACTAAAATTACTATCGAGAAATAATTAAATATCCTATATTGATAAAACATTAACATTTCCTATAGATCTATTTATAAAAACAATTTATAAATACATCTAAGAAATAATTACCAATTTTCAGTTATAATTACATAATTATAAAATACCTAGGTACAACATTAAGCATTAAAATCAATCGTTCAATAACATCTCTATTCGACTTAATTAGTACCATAGGTTTAAATGATTAACACTAGTCCATTTCTAACAATGACAGAATAAATTTCCTCCTTTGGTTTATAACTTAACAATATATTAATTTCCCCTATAAAGAAATACAATTCCCTTACCAATTCTTATACCCCAAATAACTAATTTTAAACACTAGTTTAAATATTAATAATAAATAAATCTAATATTAATATAAACTAGTTTAAAATCAATATAAACTAATTTATTATTAATATAAACTAATTTAAATATTAGAATAAACAAGTTTAAATAATTAACATAAATTGATTAAATATTAATATAAACTAGTTAAATGTTAATTACAAACTAATCAAATATAACTTATCTCATATAAAAATTGTATATTAATTAAATAAAACTGAATTAAAAAAAAAAAAAAATTTAATAACAGTTTAAATCTTTAAAAAAAATGTCAAAACAAATATTACGGGGGGGTCCCGTGGCCCCCACCCTGGCTTCAATGCCCGTCGGCCTCCCTTACATAAGGGAAGGCATGGCCTGACTGTCGGCCGGCAGCGATTGCTGTGTCGGTAGCTTCGGCTGCTGCGCCGACAGTCTCGGCTGCCGAGTCAGTCAGTTCGCTTGCACTAATGGGGGGTGCGGTGGCCCCCGCCACCCACTCCCCTTTGCATAAAAAAAAATAATTTTTTTTTAAACAATTTTTTTTAAAGAATTATAACATGCACAATTTAATAAACAAGTTTTTTTGTTATTTTTTTTTTATAAATTATTTCCGAAAACGGAATAATAAAAGACTTTTTCTCTTTTTTTCTTTTCTATCAAATTTTAATAGACTAGTGTAATTATTTCCAACTCTGTATTTTTATAGAGAGTTATATTTTTTTTTTCCAATTAATTTTGCAAAGAATATTTTCAAGGGAGGGATTTATTTTTTTCTTCTACTATAGTTTTAACTATAGAGCATACTGATTTATCATTTTCTAAGAGTTTTATAAGGAATTTCTCAGCAAATTTTTGATAGCACTTCCGTACTAGGGTAATATATATTTTTCTACAAAAATTAAGGATCTAGGTTTCCAGAAATACCCATTTCAGCAATATATTCAAATTAGAAACCCTTATACCCATTTACTTCTAATGCTATAAAAAAATGAAACCCCTTTATGCCCACAAGCGCAGATCTGGCATGTCAGCTTGATTTAAACACGAAATTGATCGAAAACATTATTTTCTAATTGAAATCTTCTAAAACACAAAATAAACAAGAAAGGAATGACCACACAAAAGATCCTAGCTTTTCGGATGCATAGAAGACAGGGATCCGAAAACCAGAATTGACATGAACAAGACCCTACCTCAATATCTGTTGAAGAATATACAATGCAAAATCCAAGCAAGGAGAATTCCAAAATTATGCTCCAAAACCAAGCACACACCAAAGCTTCCAAAAATGCTCTCAAAAATATGTTATGTTCAAATGAGAGAAGAATCCCCCTAGTGAGGATCAATTTCCCCTAATCCAGCAATCCCTAATGACAACACATTCAGATAACTCTTAAAAGGACTCTCCCCAAAATTGAAAGAAAATAACAATTAATAATTAAAATATCTAATTACTTACACAACTCAACTTTGACTCCTGAAATCAAGTTGAGATCTCTTGAGTTTGAAAATACTTTTTCAACCAAATCTTGCACATGTAATTAATAAAATATTAATTTAAATAACTTAAATATTTAAAACACAATAATCCATGCAACTAAATATTTAATTATTTAATTAAGCATAAAAGCATATTTACTCTAATTTTCAATTGAATATTCAATTAAATATTAATATTTAATAATTGCACTTTAATTAAACTTTCAATTAAACATAGGTATTTAATTTAATTTTAAATTAATTAAATACCCTATATTTAATAATTAATTGCAACAATATTTAATTAAATAAATAGCATTATATAACATCCACATAATCACATCAAGCACCTGAAATCAAACACATACAAAATCAAACATGTACTAGGAAAGGGATACATGAATTCCTGTCAACTACACGAATTTGATAAGGGTAGTCAAACAGATACTTGTCCACTAACTAGGACAATTAGGTTTAGGATAGGATTTGGACCTGAAAACTATCTCTGCTCTCTTACCATTGAGATTAATGCAATAGGGCACGCTCACTCCTGCCAATTCAGGGAAGACATAGCCCGGTACCTGCAAACCTGTCATTGCAAAGATGAACATAAATGCATATATCATATGGCAAACAATAGTTGAGACCAGGTTATCATGTGGATCTCGCCGAAGCATGTAACTATGAATCTGTCCCATACCATACCCAGCATATCAAATAGTAATAAAAACATACGATTATCAATGTGCATATAAATCTAAGGTCAGTATTGTCAGAAAACCATAATTGAAATGAAATCCTAACATATACATAAGCATCATTCAATAACCATGAATCACATATACACAAAAGATACAACATGATAATAATGGATCAATAAGATATTGAAAAGTAACACATGAATATCCTTAAAATCACTTGAAAGAGCTAACACATACATACTATGGTCTAAAAAAGATCAGAAATTGATACAGATAGACAGACAAAGGGGTAGGTATTACACAAGTTATTATGTAATGAATGGAGAATAAGGACTAGTAGTAGGAAATTGACATAACCTAGTACCTATTTATGAAATGGGAGAGATATATTATATATTAGATAGCCATGTGGGAAGGAAAATCACAAATTGGTAGTATGAAATATATTTATTCAAATGTAAAGGAATTCCTTTTGAAAATTATTCATGGTTGACTAAAGCAAAGAATGGGCATATTGATCTTCCTCCAAAATTCAAAGTATGGGAAGCTCACTTCTCAAATTAACTTGGGTGTCTAATGTGGGAGCATCAAGAAGTAGAAGATCAATCTTACGTCAAATAAACAAATATTTTACTTTATTTAAAATTTGATTGTTTTGGTTGATACCCATCAAGCTTATTCCTCTTAACCATCCTAAAAGAATATAAATTACATGTTGGTTTTCCCTACCAAATGATGGTTTACTGAGAGGGGGGGTGAATCAGGAAATATTGAAACTTAACACTTTAAAACTAAACCTATGATTCAACTCGATAATTCAAATATTATCAACAACTAAAACTTGTAAACACTTCACAGACTTGATAAAACAACATATAACATAATCAAATAACATCCATAGTTATCAAGCATCACATGTAACACCAAATTTAATGAGGAAACCCAATTTGGGAAAAACCTCCATGGTAATTCACACCCACAAAAAAAAAAAAATTTCTGAAGTATGCTTGGTTAAGAGCCAATTTGGTTAAAGATTAGAATGCAAATTTGTTAGATGTGACCTTGTTAGGGGATTTACCTTAGATCTATTAAGATATTCACCCTGTTAGGAGTGACCTAGTCATAGGACTTTAACATTCATCCTAGAATATCCCTTTCACATGGATTTACATAAAATACTTATTGGGTCCACTCAGTTAAGAGATTTTGTGTTACAAATATTAGTAAGTAAAAGTGTACTGAATTGATCTATTATTCTGCAACTACCTTTTTCTTGATCAGATCCCTTGTGTGCACTCTATAACTACTGGTATCAAAAACTCATCATTCTCTTCTCTTAACTAGATCTCCACCTCTTTCTCTACTGTGCTCAGTAGAACTTCAACTCTTCAACTCACCAGCATCTTTGTATAAACATACTGACTTATCAATATACAGGCCTCTTTTTTGCCTCTTAATCTCATTGATTAGGTATTCCTTCAATTGTGCTCAACCATTAGATCATATCTTATGAACTGATTCAATGTATCTACAACTCGGTTAAACAGTTAACCTTTGCCTCATGACTTGCACTTTTCTTGGAACTCGCAACTTTACTTTTTCTGCTTTATCTTCATCTCGGATCTTCAAATTTATTTTTCATGACCTTAGATCTTGTAAAAACTTCATCTTCATTCCTTAAATATTGCATTCTCAGGTTTTTCTAGACTCGTTAAACCTCTTACTCTTTTTTTCTTACTCACTTTGATTAAGTTGTCAAAGTTAACATGACGTAGCCTTTTGTGACATAGCCATACATCTTCAATCTTAGCAAATAGACAACTCTTTATGGATGTATCAAGGTAGAATAAGTTACCTTTATATTTTCCTCCATTGGAAATCAGACTTCCCTTTTGATCAAATACTTTAACCTTCTTATTTTTAAATTATAGTCGGTGACCTGTATTATTCAATTGTGCCATACTCAACAAATTGTACTTCACACCTTCAACCCAATAAACATCATAACATTTAGTATTGTTCAACAGAATTATAAAACATTTTCCCTTCACAAGATATGGGGTATCATTTCCAAATCTAACATTAGCATCATTATTCTCTTTGAAAGTAATAAACTTATGAGTATCACCAGTCATATGGTGTGAGTGATCGATGTCTATAATCTATGTATCATTTTTAATTACTTATGAGATTGGGGCTTTTTCTTCAAAATGCCTTTCTTCATTAGACTCATCTTTAACAGTAACATAGAAAACTTATTCTTCTTCATTATCAGTGTCATCATTAGATGACCCTCCTTCAACAATGTAGCATGATTTCTTTCCTTTGTTCTTGAAGTCTTTGAATCTTCTGAATCTGTTCTCACTCTTGTTGTTAGCTATGTTATCTTTCTTCTCAATATTGTCAGGAAAATTAGAAGCTAGCTAAAAAATCTTATTTCATGCAAAAAACATCAAAGGTAGCTTACCTTTTTACTTTCCTTTACCTCTTGGTATCCTCCTACCCAATAATGCTTCAAACGCATCTTCATTCTTTTCATCTTCAACATATATGTTAGGGAGGTTGGATGAGTCAATCATTGACTCATGCTCATAGTCTCTTCAAGAGATTTTAGGGTGTCTTCTCTTGAAACCTACACACCTTTAGGATCCTCAACCACTGATGTTCCCCTAGCTACTCTAGCCAACCAAAATAACTAGAAAGATTACACAAACCAAGTCTTCTACTTGATACATACTAGCTTCTCGCTCCCTAGACCTTAAGATCCATTAAAAGCTTACAACCTCCTTATACAAATGGTAATCTTGCAGAGGTGTGAAGGTGTCTTGTAACATTCCAATTTAATAAAATAGGGGTGTTAGGAGTTCCACTTAGCTCAACTAGGTAGTCAATTTCCTCAATTGGTCACAAAATACACCTGAAGGCTAGTATCCCTATTAGGTCTCCTATTCTGATAAAAATAGGGATTTTCTATACTTCCTTACAAAGTAACCCTACAATATCTCTTGGGATTATTGGATCATTTTCTAACCCCTCAAGTATTTTTGGGTTCTTGGGATCTCCACCATCTGTACAATACCCTAACTCAAAATGAGTGGATTTAAGGGTTTTTAGGGTCTTCTCTGGCTTCTTGACACAGATGAATGTTTTAGACCTCCAACTGGATTGGTGTGACCTTCTCCTCTTCAAAAAATCTATCTTAGAAAGACTCCTAACTTCATCTACCAAAAGGAAAATTGATCCTAGGTTTAAACCTCTGCAAGTTATGCTCTCTCCACTTGTCTCTTCACTAGTCGGGCTCACCACTAGCTCACCTAGGGAAAGAAATTAAAAATAAATCCTCTATATTTGAAGGGCCAAGCTCATGCAAAAAATATCTACATAGAGTATACTAACTATTCCCTAGAGTCTATACAAAATGCACAATGGGATAGTGAGTTAGACTTCCATCTCTACAAACTGTCTGGATTGAACCAGTGACAGTGCCAAACACAAATTAATTACAAAAGACAAAGAAAGAACTTCAAAATTCCTATCTACTTGCACACAAAACTAGGAAATCATCTAAAATATTCAATGCATGAGCTACAGTGTAGGATTGAATCCATTAACTACCTAATGTAACTAAAAAGAACAGAATTGCACACTAAACAAGCAAACTTCTTGATTTCTCAATACTTAGCCCATACAATTGAATGTCCAACCTTGCATTTTGGTAAAGACATGTCTTCAATAGTTTAGTTGAGTATTTTGTTTCCTCTTAGGGCACTCTATCATTGAATTTCATATTTTGACTATGTTGTCTGAGCAACATTTCAAAATTACAAAATTTGCAAAATGCAACTTTACATCTTTTTGACAACTTTTTCCCATTTCAACCAAATAAGTTTAAACACTCACCAAATATTACCATAGACCCTAACCATGGTTTAAATATGGTTCTAAACTACTCTAATCCCTACTAACATCATTCTAACATCATCATTACCAATTTAATAATCAGGAGGCTTTACAACTTTTTAGCCCCTGATTACAACTTTCAAAGGGCTTAAAACTCACTAGACCTAAATCATATTGTAATCACAACTATGGTCAACATGACCTTAATAAAAACAAGGCACAAAAATGAAACAAAGGCATACACAAAAAAATTCAACTTGGAATGAGTCAAGCAACCCATGGGTGCTCCTGCACCATTCTCCCCCTCTACACAGATTTTAAGGTACATGAGGAGAGATCAGAGATAGATCAATACCTAAATCATTGAAGTTTATTTCCTCCACCCATGTAGCTTCAGATTCTGGTTGTCACTTCCATTGTACCAAATTATCCGTGTACACCTGCTTTCTAGTTGTATTTTTTACCCTAGATTCTAAGATCTTATCTACTCCAGGCTTAGCTTTTGGAGGTAAAGCCACTGTACTGACATCTTCCAATAAATCTTGGTTGCTCTGGTTTACCTTAGATGAATTCTCCTTGAAATATGCTAAGTCTACCACATTAAACACTGCATAGATGCCTAAATCTGAGGTAAGTTCTACCTTATAGGCATTATACCCATACTTAGCTAGTATCCTACTTGGTCCCACTCTTTTCATCTGCAACTTTGTAGGCACTCCCTTCTACAATCTGGATTTTTTTAGATGAACCATGACATAGTCTCCCACATCACATTGAACATCTATTCATTTCATATCCACCTTGGATTTCATCTTGTGTGTAGCCTTTGTTATTTTTCTCTTGACTTGCTCTTGAATCTCTTTCATTGTCTGAGAGAATTCCTCTGCATGACCACTTCCATACTCCATGGCTCCTATATTTGTGAGCTCACATACACCCATTGGGTACATCCCATATACTATTTCAAAAGGAATTCTGCCAGTAGTCTGACTAACACTATCATTATAGGCATACTCAGCCTGTGGAATCACTAGATCTCATGTCTGCCCATATTCCTTAGTTAGGCATCTAAGAAAGTTACCTAACACCCTATTAATAACCTCAATTTGACCATCTATTTTTGGATGTTAAGCTGATCCAAAAGACAAGTTGGTACTCAATCTTCTCCACAGAGTCTTGCAAAAGTGACCCATAAACTTGGCATCCCTATCTGACACAATGCTTAGGGGAAGTCCATGTATCATCACCACCTCCTTTAAAAAGAGATGAGCTATATAACTGGCATCATGGGTGGTCTTAAAAGGGATAAAATGACTCATTTTTCTAAATCTATCTACCACCTCATAGATACTATCCAAACTTTTCTTTTTCTTAGGGATTCCTACTATGAAATCCATGCTAATGCACTCCCATGGTCTATTGGGAAAAGGAAAAGGTTGGTATAAACTTGCATTGCTAGCTCCCCCTTTGGTTTTCATAGAAACAACACATTGTTCAACATACCTTCTAACATTTTTTGGAAACTTGGGTCAATCATAAAACCTTTGCATTAACTCCATGGTTTTTTTGATGCCAAAATGCCCACTAAGGCTAGCTTTGTGCTTCTCATGAATGATATTTTCTCTCATTGAACCCTTAGAGACACATAATCGGTTTCCCTTAAACAAAAGATCACTCTGTAATGTATATTTTGCAAATTGACTGTGAAAGTGATTTTGGAAATCATAACATACCTTGTAGGCTTCATAAAAGTCTTCATCATTTCTATAGAGGTCCTTAAAACTCTCTACTTTGGAGTTGAACTTCTTGAACTATCGAAAATCTCCTACTCAAAGAATTTTCCACCTTATTCATTTGTCCCTTCTTGTTCTTGATAGTAAATGGGAAGGCTTGTATGTATTCCATCCATTTTAGGTTCCTATTTCTCAATTTGTCTTGCGTGTTAATATAGCTCAAGGATTGATTGTCTGTGAGCACCACAAACTCATTAGGAAGGAGATAATGTCTCCATTTCCTAAGTGACTTAACTAGAGCATACAACTCTAATTCATAAGATGAATACTTCTTTTTTTCTTTGTTGAACTTCTCACTAAATAATTCTATAGTTCTATCCTCCTGACTCAACACTCCTCCTACTACCACTCCACTTGCATCACACTATATTGTGAATAGCTTATCAAAACTAGGTTAAAAGAGGATAGGTTAGGTAGTTACCTATTATTTCAACTTCTCAAAGGCTTTATATGTCCACTTGAACTTAGTTTTCAATCTACCTTTAATGGTGTCTAGCACTGGTGCACAAATTCCACTGAAATTCCTTATAAATCTTTTGAACTGGGCTAACCCATGAAAACTCCTTACCTCTGTCCATGTGGTTGGTATTGGCCAATTCAAGACAGCCTCCACCTTTCTTGGCTCCATCTTCAATGAACCTTGAAATACTACAAACCCCAAGTATACAATCTCTTGCTTGAAGAACTCACACTTCTCTAGATTGACAGACAATAATTCCTCTTGTAGCCTTTTGAGCACTATTTTAAAATGTTCTAGGTAATCCTCCTTTTCTTTTATGAAAATGAGTATATCATCAAGATATACTACTACAAATTTGCCTGTGTAATCCTTTAGCACATCATTCATGAGCCTCATGAATGTGCTAGGGGCATTTGTAAGCCCAAATGGCATAACTCTCCACTCATACAACCCTTCAGTGGTTTTAAAAGTTGTCTTCCATTCATCCCCATCCTTTATCCTAATATGGTGGTATCCACTTTTGAGATCCAACTTAGTAAAATATTTTTCCCCTCTAATACATTCCATCAAATCTTCAATTCTAGGTATAGGGAATATGTATCTAATTGTAATTCTATTGATATCCCTAAAATCAGTGAAAAGTCTCCACTTACCACCCTTCTTGGATACCAAAACCACATGTACTGCACATGGGTTGATTCTCTTCTTTACGAATAATTGGCCAAGCAACTCTTTCACTTTCCTTGCTACTTCTTGGTTCTGCTCTGGTGTGATCTTGTAAGATACTTTTTTGGGCAATGAAGCCCCTAGGATAAATTCTATTTGATGACTTATAGACCTCTTAGGAGGTAGGGTTTCTGGTGTACCATCACTGACTATGTCTTTGAATCTTTCAAGTAATTCTTGTACCTCCATTGGTATAGGTGCTTGTGTACTCTTTTCTAGTTCCTTGGGCTTTACAACTATGGCATAGCCCTCACTTCCTTCTTGTTGAAGAGTATAAAGAAACTACTTTCCACTGCTAAGTAGAACACTAGGGGTCTTTGATTATGTTTCTTCTTCATCTAGTTCATGACTAAATATTGAATGTTCTCTCATCTTTCTTGAATGAAATAGTATTCTCCTTCCCATCATAGATGTATCCTCTTTCATATTCCCATGGTCTACCCAATAGGAGATGGAATGCATCCATATGCAACACATCATAAATTACTTTTTCTTTATATCCTCCAAGAGAGAACTCAATCCATGTTTTCTCATTTACAAGGACACTTTTCCCTTGGTTCAACCATGTCACTTTATATGGATAAGTATGAAGTATCTTTGTCAATTTAAGGTTCTTAACTACTTCTGAGACTATATTATCTATGGAACCAGAATCCACAATAACCTTACACACATTACCAAGTATTTTACACACTATCCTAGACAAGGATCTTCTCTATTTTGGTTCCTCTTTGACTGATTGTATGATCAAGACTCTTCTAAACATTAGATTTCCCCCATCTCTAATTTTATATCACTAATCTCCGGTGACTTGACACTTAATTTGTCTTCTTGTGCATATGCCACTCTCTTTTCATTGTTTGAAGAGTATGCTTTCTCAGGGAACCTATAAGCAGGATGTCCCATTTTTCCACAACTATAACATTTCATACTAGAAAAGTAAAAATTACTTCTTCCTGCACCTCTTCCTCTGTTAGAATCCCCTTGAGTCCTCTACCTCTTCTATAACCTCCTCTAGAAGTTGTTTCACTCCCATTCTCTACAAGTTTTGACTCTCTCTGGCTTCTTTGTTCAGTCCCTCTACCTTGGTAACCATCCCTATGATCTCTCTAGTCTCTTCCTCTTCCTCTTCTCTTAGAGGTTTGATCTTGTTTCCTCCTACTCTTATCTTCAATCTTGATAGCTAAGTGATAGCACTAGTGTACTATTTTGGGACTTAGGAGATTCATCTCCTCTTGAATACTCCACTTCAAACCATTCAGGTATCTAGCCACTTTAAGGGTCTCATCTTCAGATACATTAGATCTCATACAAATCTTTTGAAATTACTCTTTATAGGAATTCACATCAAGATCCTTATGTCTTATGCTTTGTCTCTTCTTGTGCAATTTTATTTTATAGTCACCTAGCATGTATGCATCTCTCCCTTTGACAACCATTCCTTTCCAAGTGTAAATTGGTTTCTTTCCTTCCTTCTCCCTTTATGCTTGAATGAACTTCCACCATGTCAATGCAGAGCCTCTAAGCCTTGAATTTTCCACCTTGACCTTCTGTGCTTCTATGAATCCATCACATTCAAAATGGTTCTCTATGTCTTCTATCCATTCCATGACTAGATTTGCATCCATCTTTCCATTGAATAGTGGTATCCCTTCAAGATATTTTCCACTCATGGCTTTCAAATCCTTCAATAAATGTTCTTCTTGCAAAACAGGGTCTGGTTTAGGGGTTTTATCCTATTCTGCAACCTCTTTTCCCTTGGCTTCTTTCCCTTCAAGTTTGTCACTAACTTCATCAGTATTAGTCTGCACTTCACTCAATGCTTTCTCTACTTGGGTTATTCTTTCCCTTAATAGCCTATTTTCTACCTCCTAGTCATCGACCTTATTGGCCAATTCAATATTAGTCACCATGATTGAGGACCCACTAGACTCACAATCTGACATACACTATGCAATCCTAAATATTTTGGGGCTCTAATACCAATCTTTTAGGGAGGTTGGATAATTTAATCACTGACTCATGCTCCTAGTCTCTTCAAGATATTTTAGGGTATCTTCTCTTCACACCTATACATGTTTATGATCCTCAACCACTGATGATCCATTGGTTACTCTAGCCAACCCAACTAAGAAGAAACATTCAACAAACCAATTCTTCTACTTGGTACACACTAGCATCTCACTCCCTAGCACTTAAGATCCATTAAAGGCTTGCAACCTCCTTATACAAATGGTAATCTTGTAGAGGTTTGGGGGTATCTTGGAACATTCCAATTTATTAAACTAGGGGTTTTAGGATTCCCACTTAGCTCAACTAGGTAGTTGATTTCCTCAATCGGTCATAAAATAGGCCTAAAGGCTAGTAGCCCTATTAGGTCTCATATTATGATAAAATGGGGATTTTATCTACTTCCTTCCAAAGTAACCATTCAATATTTCTTTGGATTATTGGATCATTTTCTAACCCCTCAAGTAATTATGGGGTCTTGGGGTCTCCACGATCCGTACAATAAACTAACTCAAAATGAGTGGATTTAAGGGTTTTTAGGGTCTTCTTTGGCTTCTTGACAAAATTGAATGTTTTAGACCTTCATCTGGATTAGTGTGACTTTTTCCTCTTCACCAAATATTGGAAATACTCCTAAATTCATCTACAAAAAATAAAATTGATCCTAGACTTCAACCTCTGCAAGTT
This sequence comes from Thuja plicata, assembly GCA_018584345.1. Lineage (NCBI taxonomy): Eukaryota > Viridiplantae > Streptophyta > Pinopsida > Cupressales > Cupressaceae > Thuja > Thuja plicata. The sequence goes on from MU225546.1 coordinate 1,912,685, forward strand.
GTGCTCTCTGTACTTGTGTCTCCACTTACCGGGCTCACTGTTGGCTCACCTAGGGAAAGACATTATAAATTACTCCTCTTCATTTGAGGGCCCAAGTTCCTGCAAAAAATATTTAAATGGATTCTGCTCACTATTACCAAGAGGTCGTACAAAATTTATGGTGGGATAGTGAGTTAGACTTCTATCTTTACAAACTAACTGGATTGAACCAATGATAGTGCCAAACACAAATTAATTAAAAAAGACAAACAAAGAACTTAAAACTACCTATATACTTTCACACATAACTAGGAAATCATCTAAACTAATCCATGTATGTGCTACAATGCAGGATTCAATCCATTAACTACCTACTGTAATTGAAAAGAACAGAATTACACACTAAACAAGCAAACGTCTTTTTTTCTCATTACTTAGTCCGTACAATTGAATGTTCAACCTTGTATTTTGGTCAAGAAATGTGTCTTAAATAGGCCAGTTGAGTATTTGGTAGCTTCTTATGGCACTCTTTCTTTGAATTGCATATTTTGACAATGTTGCCCAAGCAACATTTCAAAATTGCAAAATGCAACTTTACATCTTTTTGACAACTTTTTCCCATTTCAACAAAATGAGTTTAAACACTCACCAAATATTACCATGGATCCTAATCATGGTTGAAACATGGTTCTAAACTACTCTAAGTCCTACTGACATCATGCTAACATCATCATTCCCATTTTTCTAATCAGTAGGCTTTGCAACTTTTTAGCCCCTAATTACAACTTTCAAAGGGCTTAAAAATAACTAGACCTAAATCCTATTGTACTCACAAATATGGTCAACATGAACTTAAGAAAAAAAAACACAAAAATTCCACAAAGGCATACCCAAAAAAATTCAACTTGGATTGACTCAAGAAACCCATGAGTGCTCCTACACTAATATAGCTCTTCAAGCTCACTCTTACAAATATGAAATATTTCACTAGCACTACTGGCATATCCATCACTAGATCTAGAATCACTAGAATTTCCAATAGTATAAGATGATTCAAATGTAGATTCAATCTTAGAAGTACAAGTAACACTATTATCAAAATCATTCAACTCAAAAATAGTTAGCTTGCCGATTGTAGCATCCAAAGTAACAACCATCTATGGAATGGATCTCAGTTCTTGAATAGAAGACACTCAGATGGAATAGATAGGTAGTAGTGTTCTAAACATCTTTCTTGTAACATCTTCTTCATCAATGGTTCAACTAGCACCTCTAATAGAAATAGTAATCTTCTTTAGTCTTGTGTTGTATACTACAATTTTTTCTCCTTCTTTTATTCTCATTGATTCACACTTTCCTCTTAAGCTATCATCCTTAGCCTTCCAAACATGTTGATCTCCACCATAAACCAGTGCAAGATTATCACACATCTTCTTAGTTGTATCACAACCTTGTAGATCATTTAAATTTTGGTCAGTGAGAATAGAAAATATCTCAATCATAACATGTGTATATTATTATTTGTCTCTTATCTTCTCAAGTATCAAAGGACCAAATAGTGGAGGTGAGTAATCAGTGTCAAGATGATTCAATGTATAATCTCTAATACCAGATATGTGCAGCCTCATTCAGTTTTGCCATGTAGAGAAGTATTTCTATCCAACTTTGGTTCTTCCCTCTTAAAAATCTTTAGATCTTTAACTCAAGTACCTTCAAACTTATCTTCTCAAAGCACCATCTCTGATACCAATTGTCGGTTTTACCTACAAAATGATGGTTTACTAAGAGGGGTGAGAATCAGAAAATATTGAAACTTAACACATTAAAACTAAACCTCTGATTCAACTTGGTAACTCAAATAACATCAGCAATTGAAACTTGTAAACACTTCACAAACTTGATAAACAACATATAACATTAGAAAATAACATCCATAGTTATCAAGCATCTTATGTAATACCATATTAATGAGGAAACCCAATTTGGGAAAAACCTTCATGGGAATTGTCACACACAAAAATAAATACTCTTCTAAAGTATGCTTGGTTAAGAGCCAATTCGGTTAAAGATTACAATGCACATTTTTTAGATCGGACATTGCTAGGGGTTTTACCTTAGATCTATTAAGATGTTCACCCTATTAGGAGTGGCCTAGTCAGAGGGATTATATATTCATCCTAGATTGTCACCTTTTACAAGGACTTACCAAAAGACTTATTGGGTCCACTTAGTTAAGAGATTTTTTGTTACAAAGATTAGTAAGAAAAAGTGTACTGAATTGATCTATGAGTCTACAACTACCTTTTGCTTGATCAAATCCCTTATGAGAACTCTAAAACTACTAGCATCAATAAATCATCAATCTCTTCTCTAGACTGGATCTCCACCACTTTTTCTACTCTTCTCGATACCACTTCAACTCTTCAACTCGCCTGCATCTCTGTATAAACATATAAACTCATCAATATATAAGCCTCTATTTTTCCTCTTAATATATTGATTAGGTATTCCTTCAATTGCACTCAATTGTCAGATCATCTCTTATGAACTGATTCAATGTATATTTAACTTAGTTAAATGGTTAATCTTTACTGGTGACTTGTACTTTTCTTGGAACTCACAAATTTACGTTTTCTACTTAATCTTCATCACAAATCTTCAACTTGATTTTTCATGACTGTGTTGATGAAAATTATTCAATTGTGTATTATCATTGATGTTTACACAAGTGTAGTGATGTGTACACAAATGTATAATCCTATCCAAGCATAGTTAGTTTATGCCAAGCTCTCTCGGGCATTGAAGAAGACCAAAGTTATTTTCAGTTCTAACGAGTTCACTTGGGAATTATATTATTGGTCTGGCATTGAAGGATTTCAGTATTAACTGAGTTAGATATACAGTGTCATCTGACTAACAATAGTTTTTATTTTATGGTTAATTGGTTATATGAAGCCGACAAACTTAAGTTTTATTGATTATTTTGAAGGTTATTAAGGCCAACTTGACAAGGCTGATCATATATATAAGGTCAAGTTTGGATTGAATAAGTGTGAAACATGGAGATATGTGTGTTTATGACATGAAGTGTGGAGGTGAGATCATATGGGATTCTGATTGAGGACAGAACATATAGAGTTGCAACAGAATATTCGATCAGTGAGGATCAAGTAATTAAAGCCTAAGCAGAGATCTGAATCAGCAAAGAAAGTTGCTTCTCAAAGCATGTCAATCCATTGTTACTCTCTAACAGTTGTAGCAGTGATCTAAATCTCTTAACAGAGTAGACTTAAGAGTCTTTTGTAAATTCTCTCACAAGGTGACATTTCTACATTGAAATGTTTGAATACCTCTAACAAGGCCACTCCTTACAGGGTGATTAAATCCTCTAATAGGGTCACACCTAATAGTGTGTTATTGTAACCTTTAACAGGGTTGGCTCCTAACAAGGCTCACTTCAGAAGAGTGAAAAAAATGAATAGTTGCAATTGGTGGTTTTTCCCATATTGAGTTTCCATGTTAAATCTTGGTGTTATCTGTGTACATTTTATTTTCTTTATGTTTTATGTTTCTGCAATTAATTACTAAAGGATAATCACAATTAATATCTTAAGATTTGCTATGTTAACTGAGTAATAGTAGAATATCTATGTTAACTGAGCAATAGTGATAAATTTTTTTGACATTTAAGGGACTTGGATTTGTTTTTGTGGTAACTAATTCACCCCTCCCCCCTCTGTTACTCAACTCATTTCCAACAATTGGTATCAGAGCATTTGGTGCTTATAGGGAAGGTTTCAAGGCCTAAGCTAAATATCAGAGATGTCTTACAGAAGGGAGATCCCTAAGCTTAAAAAGACAACTTTGCCACATGGAAAGATTTGATGAGGCTACATCTATCTACTATTGGAGACACTGGTTTACAATTCCTGGATTACAAGTATGTGGAACCGTTGAGACCTATGTTTGCAAAACATATGGTGGACATGAAGTATCATAACATAATGATGATTGATATTGCATCTTCACTTAGCTATTCCAAATTTGATGAAGTCAAGGACTTCCCTACTACCTATGATATGTGGAAACAACTGCATAAAATATATGGAGGAGATGACAATGTAAAGAGAGCCTAAGCAGAAAGTCTCAGAGGTCAGTTTGATCTGATGAAAATGAAAGAAGGAGAAGACATTACAAAATATAGTGAAAGAATCAAGAAAAGTGTCAGTGCAATTAGAGCTATCAATGGAACAATTGAAGAAAAAAAAGTGGTCAGTAAGGTATTGAGAACTTTACTTTCTATCTATGCAATTAGAGTTTCAGCTATTCAAGAGATGAGATGCAATAATGATATAACTCTAGATGGATTGTTGGGAAGACTTACAACTTTTGAGTTAGACAACTTTGATAATTATTCTCCTAATCCTAGCAATCTTGAGTCTGCATTCAAAGCTAAATTAAACCTTGGAAAGATGAAAGGAAAAAATATTGATAGTTACAGTGATGATGATTCTGATGATGAAGATCTGGAAATCATTGATGCATTACTTGCAAAGATAGCTACAAAAGGAAAAGGACAATACAAAGGAAGAATACCATTGATTTTTTTTTCATGTGATGAGGTTGGTTACATTGTTGCTAAGTGTCCAAACAAGGAAGACAAAAGTGAGAGAAAGTTCAACAAGTACAAATGAAAGAAATATTTCAACAGATACAAAAGCTACAAGGACAAAGGTATTAAATCTTGTTATATTGCTAAAGATCTTGATAGTAATAAAGATGAAGATGAAATGGTTTACATTTCTATTAAGGTTGAGTCAGACAATGAAGATAATGAAAATACTGCACTTTACTCTCATATTAGAAAGAATGACATTTGAATAATTGATAGTGGTTGTTCTCACCACATGACTGGTGATAAAACCAAATTTGAACATCTTGAGCACTATGACGGTGGGAGTGTTAGTTTTTGGAATGATGAACCCTGCTATGTGAAAGGTAAAGGTTGTATTTTTCTAACTGGAGGAATCAAATGTGATAATCTTTATTAGGTTGAAGGGCTAAGGTGTAATCTACTAAGTGTGGCACAACTGAATAAAATTGGTTTCAAGGTAGAATTCATGAATGGTAAGGCCAAGCTCCTGGATGGTAAAGGAAACCTAGTTGGAACTGGCATGAAAACAAAAGGTAATCTATTTTATCTTGATCTCAATGAAATTTCATGTTTTATTGCACAAGTAGAAGAAAGATGGTTATGGCATAAAAGGTTGTGTCATGTGAATTTTGATAACCTGATCAACATAAGAAATAAAAAAAGAGTAAGAGGTATTCCTATTTTGAAGAAACCTGAATTAGCAATATTCAAACAATGTCAAATTGGGAAGATGGGAAAAACTAGTTTTAAGAGCAAGAATTACAATATAGAAGCAGTCTTGGAATTAGTGCATATTGATTTGTGTGGACCAATTGGAACAAAAATTTACACATGTGATAAGTATTTCATTCTATTCATTGATGACCATTCCAGAATGATGACTGTTATGTTTCTCAAAGAAAAATCAGAAGTTTTTTAGAATTTCAAATGGTACCTTGCTAGAGTTGAGAAGGAAATAGGAAAGAAACTTAAATGCCTAAGATTTGACACAGGAGGAGAATTCATTTCTAACGAGTTCAATGAATTCTGAAATGAAAGAGGAATCAAGAGACAAGTATCTGCTCTAGGTTCACCATAACAAAATGGTATAGAAGATAGAAGGAATAGATCCATTATGGATTTTGCAAGAACCTTGATGATTAAAAATAATGTTGCTATGAAATACTGGAAGGAAGCCATCAACACTGAAATTCACACCTTGAACTGAGTTCAACTAAAGAAAGGTACTGAGAAGATACATTTTGAATTATGGTATGGCTATAAACCTAATGTTCATTATTCCAAAGTATTTGGAAGTAAATGTTACATCTTGAAGGAAGAAAGAAATGGAAAATTTGATGTAAAAGGTGATGAAGGTATATTCCTAGGATACTCCTGCAAAAGAAAAGTATATAAATGTTTGAATCTTACTACTCATAAAGTCATAGAAAGTGTGCATGTAAAGATTGATGAATTTGTAGAGAGAAATGAAGAACAGAGCAATTGAGAGCTTGAGGACTATAGGAACTTTGTGTATTATGAACCTGATAATATACCTAAGACACAGGAAATGGTGACTGGACAACAAACATGTCAACCACTGAATTCATCATCACAAACCTTGTTGCAACATGTGCAACCCAAAATTCTAACTGTTGAAGGCAAGTCATAGATAGAGGGAACTGAGTCTCAGACTGAATAAACTGAGTCACAGACAGAGGGAACCGAGTCACAGATAAAGGAACTCGAGTCACAGACAAAGGCACCCGAGTCTCAAACAGTGAAACCAGAGTATCAGAAAGAAGAATAGAACATAATATTTGAGCATGGTGAACATAGTGGAGCAAGCCCAGACTAAGCAAGGAAGGAATATATACTTACAAAGTATGTCAGAAAGCATCATGCACCTGAGAAAATAATTGGAGACTGTACAAAAGGTATAATGACAAGGAACAAAATCAAAGGTACATGTTTTCTTAGTGAAATTGAACCTAGAACTATTAAAGATGCATTGAATGATGAAAGCTGGATAGAAGAAATGAATGAAGAGATTGAGCAGATAAAAAAGAACAAAACCTGGACTCTTGTACCTAGACCAAAAGACAAGAATGTGATTGGTACTAAGTGGGTTTTCAGAAACAAGATGAATGAAAAAGGAGAATTTTCCAAAACAAAATCAAGATTAGTATGTAAAGGATATGCTCAAGAAGAGGGTATTGATTATGGAGAAACTTTTGCTCCTATTTCAAGACTTGAAGGAGTCAGAACTCTTTTGGCATATGCTGCACATAAAGGATTCATAGTATATCAAATGGATGTAAAATCTACATTCTTGGATAGAATTATTGAAGAGGAATTCTATATTGAGAAACCTGAAGGTTTTGTAGATCCTAAAAAAAGGAATATGGTTTTCAAACTACACAAAGCATTGTATGGACTGAAACAAGCTCCTAGAGCCTGGTATGAAAGACTACATGGTTATTTGATAAGTATTAGATTTCAAAGAGCTAATGACAATAGTAGCTTGTACATCAAAGAAGGAACTCAGAACAAAATACTATTAGTAGAGATATTTGTTGATGACATACTATTTATTGGACATGATGATTTATGCAAAGCATTCTCCGAAGCTATGAGTTAGGAATTTGAGATGTCTATGTTTGGTGAAATCAAATTCTTTGTTGGTTTACAAGTTTATTAGATGAAGGATGGTATCTATATTACTCGGTCTAAATACATCAAAGAGATACTGAAGAAATTTTGGATGGAAGATTCCAGACCACTTGGAACACCTATGCCTACTGGACATAAGTTATCTAAGGATGATGATTCAAATGAGGTAAATCAAACTACCTACAGATCCATGATTGGAAAAATTCAATATGTTGTTCACACTACACCTAATATTGCATTAGAAGTCAGTATTGTTTCAAGGTTTTCAGCTAATCCTAGAGAGAATCATTTGATAGCTATCAAAAGGATTTTGACATATCTTAAGGGTACTGAAGATTATGGATTATGGTGCAGGAGCACCTAGGTAGGGCTAGAATGTAACCTAGGGCTTCTACATGTTTCTGTCTTGTAGTGGTCCTAGCCACACCACTAGTGAAATAATGGTATTAGGAGGGTCCTAGGATGTTTGGAGTTATATGAGGAGGTCTAGTTAGGTCTTTAGTGATGTTATTTCTTATAATATCCAAAGTTTCTCTTTTCGTCCAAATTGCCAATGTTGGGACAATAGTGAGAATGATCCATCTAGGGATCAAATTGGAAAAGTAAGGGCTTATAAGACCTATTTGATGTTTAATTAGACTAACTATGCAATTGGATAAGTTCTTGACATTTTTTTTCATGTTTTATTCAAGAAGCGCAAAAAATTGCAAAAGTTGTCAATGTTGTCATTGACAACATTGAAAACATTTGTTGCAATAATGTCTTTTAGGGAATTGGAGGGTTCTAACTATCTGAACCTATCAGGTTAGGACCATGGCAACCTATATAAGACCTCCCTTGACCTTGTGAATAGGTTGGTTGATTTTAATAAGCTATTGTACGAACTAGGTTATCAATGAAAAAGTTAGAGTTACTGTATTTTTTAGCATTTTGTATTTTCATGGATTATATTACCTACTGTAACTCTTGATTATGTTGGGATAGTATTTTTTGAGATTCTGTGTGGTGGTAGATTTCTATTTGGTGTTGATTTAGTTAGTTTTGTAAATTCCTTTTATTTTTAACCAGTCGCTGGTCTGAACCAAGCCACTTCTGGAAATGGGGTCATAAGTCCTCTTCCCAGTATGGAGTTTGCACAGGCCTTTGGGATTAGGGAGATGAATCCATGTATATATTGTACAGTGAAGGAGGGGCCATGATAATAAAGGGAGATATTTTTAATGTGATGCCCTATGCGAGGCAGAGATGCATGGCTAGGGATCACAAGAATTTGTAGAGCTAGTAGGGGGGATTGAAGGCATTGATTGCTTCAATCAAGGATTGTGGAGAGGTACTAGAGTGTGTGGAGGAGTACTAACTGGGAGGATAAGATTGGGTGAGGTGTTTTGAATGGAAAGAAACAAAGTCTTTGTATAGATAGTGTAAATACTTAAAAACCCTAATTTTTAGGCATGATTATAGGAGCCATTGTACGGACACCTTTGGGAAGAAATACCTAGAAAATTTTTAGGGTCTTGATAAAGGATATCGGAATCCATTTCTAGTTTTCCAACTTGTTAAGGATTTTTGCAAGTTATTTGGGAAAAACTGCCTGATTAAGCCTAACTCTTGTAGCTCTATTTTGGGTGAATTTGACTTGGTTCTTGGTACTTGTTTAGGGTTCCTTGGTAAAGGGTGTTTGTGAACATTGATTTGGATCCAATTAACCATCTAGTGGACTACCTCTCCATATGGAAGAGTTCTTGATCAGTTTGGATCAATTTGTGAAGATGGGCAAGAAGAGCACTATGGCTAGGTGTTGAAGTAGTTTGATTTTCTTGTTGGTGTACTCAAGATGAATTGGAGTGGGATCTTGTGGAAAGGATCATTGAAGATTAGGGTTAGTGAAGAACCCTAATTAGGATGGAGAAGAGGCCTATTGAAGACCCTAGTGGAGGATAGGGTAGGAGAGCAAGGCTTGTTGTTACATTAGATTGGTATCAGAGCCAGTTAAAGACTTGGGAAGTCAGTGTATGTTTGTTGCTACTGGTGAATCAATAGGAGAGCCAAGAGTGGTGACAAATGTAGAGCTAGCTAAAGAGGTGGATGAGAAAAAGGAGAAGAAAAGGGTCCTTTAAGAAGCCTTAGAAGGAATGAAGATAAGGCTAGAAGAAGTTGCCAATGTAGCAGCTAGAAACAAAGAAGTTGAAAGCAGTGATAGGGGTAAGAAGATTGTTGAAGAAGACCTTATCCCTAAAATAGACCCTATCTTGAATGAAGAACCCTTCTTAAAATAAATAAAATCCCTATGAGGAAAGGAATTGGAAGGAATACCACTATTTAGTGGAAAGATGGACATTGAGGCAGTGATGGATTGGATTGAAGGAATAGAGAACCATTTAGAGTGTGAAGGGGTGACATAGGAACAAAAGATAAAGGTGGAAAAATAAAGACTCAGAGGGTCAGCCCTAACATGGTGGAAATACCTTAAAGATGAGAGGGTTAGATTGGGTAAGAAACCCATAGCCAATTGGAATGCAATGGTGACCAAGCTAAAGGAAAATTATCTGCAAGAGGACTATGATATTCAACTCCCTAGGAAAAGATAGAATTTGAAGAAAAAAACTTGAATGTGGCCTCATATATAGAGGAATTCCAAATATTGTGTCTTAGGTCTAAGAAACAAGAAGAGGAATCAATCAAGGTTCCTAGGTACTTGGGTGGATTGAAATGGAACACCAAGAAGAAATTAGTTTGTGGACACCAACTACAGTTCAAAGGTGTCATCAATTATCCCTAAGAGTGGAGGAAAATAACAAGAAGAAAGGTGAATCTAAATTCAAAAAAAGAGGTAGAGGAAGAGACCAAAGGGGTCAAAGAGGAGGCTATCAAGGTAGAGGTAGTGAGAAAATGACACAAGGTGAGAACAAGATGACAGAGCATAATACTGAAAGCACTCAAAGAAGGGGCTATAACAGAGGTAGGGGTAATCAAGGTGGTCCAAGAAGAGGTAGAGGAGGTAGAAGTAACTCATACTTTGAAAGTATGAAGTGTTACAACTATGGTCAATTAGGCCATCCATCATATACATGCAATAACAAGCCTACTACTTCAATTCATGATAAGAGAGTGGCCTATGCCCATGAGGACACTTCAAGTGTCAAAGCACCTGAGATAGACCATCTAGATTTAGAGATGGGAGAAAACTTAATGTTTAGGAGGGTATTGATAAGGAAACCAAGTAAGGCTGAACCCAAGCATAGGAGGGCTTTGTTTAGGATAAGATGAAAGATCCTTGGAAAAGTTTGCAAAGTGATAGTGGACTCTGGTTCCACTGATCATATCATCTTAGAGGAAGCAGTCAACAAACTGAAGTTGACCAAAGTAGCCTTGCCTTCTTTAGTGAGAAATTAAATGAAGCTAAGAATAAATAATCTTATTATGACCTAGAACTATATGCCTTAGTTCAATCTCTTAGGAAGTGGGGGCATTATCTATTGCCCAAAGAATTTGTTGTGTTTACTGACAACCAAGCCCTTAGTTACATTAATACTCAGGAGAAACTAAGCAATAGACATATGAAATGGATGGAATATTTACAAGCATTTACATTTACAATTAAGCATAAGAAAGGGAAATTGAACAAGGTTGCAGATGCACTAAGAGGGAAATTGTTGACATTCCAAGAGGTTCAGTTGAATATAATTGGAATTGATAATTTCAGATATCCCTACAAGGAAGATGAAGATTTTGGTGAAGCATACAAGGAGTGTGTTGATTTTCATAATCATTTCCATAGCAAGTTTTATGACTTTACTTTACAAAATGGATTGTTATTTAAGGGAAATCAGTTGTATGTGCCAAGAGGTTCCATGAGAAAGAATCTTGTACAAGAGAAACACAATGGGTGTTTGAGTGGTCACTTTGGTATGAAAAAAACCTTGGAGCTTGTGCAAAGTTTCTACCATTGACCAAAGTTGGTTAGAGATGTTACAAGGTATGTTGAGTAGTGTTTCATATGCATGAAAGCCAAAGGAGGGATAAGAAATGAAGGTTTGTACCAACCTTTACCGGTCCCTCATAGGCCATGGGAGTGTGTGAGCATGGACTTCCTAGTAATTCTACCCAAAAAAAAGAAAGGATATGACAACATTTATGTAGTGGTTGACAGATTTAGCAAAATGGGACATTTCATTCCTTGCAAGACTAGTCATTATTATAGTCACATAGACTATTTTTTCTTTAAAGAGATTGTAAGAATTCATGGTTTTCCCCTAAGTATTGTATCAGATGGGGATGTGAATTTTATGAGTCATTTCTGGAGAACTTTGTGGACTAGATTGGGCACTAATCTATCTTTTGGGTCAGCCTACAATCTTCAGAAAAATGGCCAAATTGAGGTGGTCAATAGAGTGTTGGGTAACCTATTGAGGTGCCTAACTAAGGAGTATGGTCAAACATGTGATGTGGTTATTCCCCAAGAAGAGTATTCTTATAATGATAGCAAGAATAGAACCACAGGGAGAAGCCCATTTGAAATAGTTTATGGGATGCACCCAAGAGGTGTGTGTGAGCTTAGAGATATTGGAGGCATGGAGTATAGGAGTGGGAATGTTGAGGACTTCACTCAAACCATGAAGGAGATCCAAGAACAAGTCAAGAAGACCATACAAGATAGTAAACAAAAATTAAAGGCCAAACTTGACGAAAAGAGGAGAGACATTCAGTTTGAGGTAGGTGACTATGTGGTGGTTCATTTGAACAAATCTCATTTATAGAAGGGTGTCCCTACTAAAATTTAGATGAAGAGCGTGGGACCTTGCAAGATCCTAGCCAAATATGGGGATAATGCATATAAAATAGACCTACCTTCATATTTGAGCATATCTTAGATGTTCAATTTACAAGACTTAATCCAATTCAAAGGGCAGATAGATGAGAAGGGTCAAATTAGTCAAGGGGTCAGTGGTGATTTTGAGGCTACTATATTACCTCCCAAGCCATAGTTTTAAGCTGATAGAGTTTTGGATTCAAGAGTCAAGAAGACTACAGGGCACAAGGTGTACATGGAACACCTCATCAAGTGGAAGAATATGCCTAAATTAGAGGCCTCATGGATTGCAAAAGTAGACTTCAAGAAGGTGGGAATATCTAAAGATTGGTTGTCTACAGGAGTGACATAACTTTCCTTTGTGGGGGAGTATGGTGCAGGACCACCTAGCTAGGGCTAGAATGTAACCTAGGGCTTCTAAGTGTTTTTGGCTTGTAGTGGTCCTAGCCACACCACTAGTGAAATAATGGGACTAGGAGGGTCCTAGGATGTTTGGAGTTAGATGAGGAGGTCTAGTTAGGTCTTTAGTGATGTTATTTATTATAATATCCAAAGTTTCTCTTTTGGTCCAAACTGCTAATGTTGGGGCAATAGTGAGAATGATCCATCCAGGGGTAAAATTGGACAAGTAAGGGCTTATAAGACCTATTTTGATGACATCAATTTTCTATTATAAGTATACAAACAAAAATTTTGGTAAGCCTACACTGAAAGACAAGAAAGAGAAAACTGAAGATCAGATTAAGAGATTACCAAAGATGACTAAGTATAGAGAAAACTGATGACACAAGTTAGTGTGTAAACCAAAAATCACAAAGCAGAAAGATAAAGTAGAACCCAACAAAGGAACCTGAAATGCAAGTTACAGTGTAGATCGACAAGACAGATACAGTGCAACCAACAGACAAAACTAAAGGATAATCAAGCATGACTGATAGACAGAATCGAAATTCAGTTACAGCTCGCAAAAAGTGGATCTAGCTTCCACATTAGATAAAGCAAGTGTATTCTATTTTATAGGATATTTAATTATTTTAAATCCATTTCTTTAGGGAAAAGATACATGAATGTAATTTCTTTAATAAGTCTAACTGATTTAAAACACATAGACTAGGAGATCTAGGTATAAGTTGTAAACCCGATCTTAGAGTTAACATTGTTTTTTATCATAACTCAATGAAGTCAATCCATCTATAAATAGATGATGAAATCATTCATTAGAATATGTTTGTGAGAAGAAAAAAGAGAGAGTAGAATAGAATGAGAACATCTATGGATTGAATTGAGAGTTTCAAGAACCAGAATAGAAAAAGAAGGATTTGGTTAGCAGAACCAAGAATAGAGGAAGCCGATAATTAGAGGTATTAATCAATCACAATTGGGTGATAATATTTTTCATGTAAACTACATAGGATCTGTATCAGCAATAGGAGATTGAATTTACTAGGTCAATTTGTAATTTTCTATCATTCTACCAAGTGGAGGAAAGTGTAAAAATCCTTTCAAGGAAGGTGGATTTAACAGTCCAACATCAAGTCTCTTAACCAAGTGCACACTTAACAGTGTTTCTAAAGCTCTTAACAAAGTAGAATTTAACAGGTCTCCACCGATACTCCTAATAGGGTAGATCATTACAAATGATCAAATTGTAAGCCTTAACCTACCCCTTCCAATATGCAGATAGTGAAGTTTTGTGGGTTCCATCCCCACTGTAGTTTTTACTTCCTTACAGGATTTTTTTGCAATATCATATCTTGTGTTATGTGTCAATTACTTTCATGAATGTTTCTATGAAAGATTCACATGCTTATTAATGTTATGAATTGATATAACTCACATCAAGATAGTCTAGATCACATTGAATGGACATGTAATTGATTACAAAGGTTAATCTATTAAAGGATACAAAAAGTTTTAGAGGTAATGATTCACCCCTCCCCTCTTAGTACATACTTCCGATTAATCACAAAAATTGGTATCAGAGGTGAGTCTCTTCTTGGAAAGCTTAAAGGATTAAGAGAAATTATCATACAATGGAGAAGTAAAAACTTGATAAAAATATTGAGAATAAAAAGCTTGAAATTCAGATGTTCTATGAATAGTATAAAGAAGCTAGAATCAACATGAGACAGTTGCTGGATGAAATAAAGAATAAGGCATCTCGCTATAATGAGACAGATTATTAGGAGGAAGAGATTCCAGATTTCTTTGAGTCTTCAAGATCAAATAAAAGAAAAGCATCAGATACATTAGAAGAAAGCATCACAAGCCTAACTAAAATCAATCTACATCTGGCTAGACAAATTAAATCTCTACAAATCGGTTAACAGACATAAATGGTAAGCATGATTGATGTCATGAACAATGCTAGACAGGCTGAACAAGAAAGAACACTAGATATTGATGATAGAGGAAAGATCACAGAAAAGTTACAAGAAAAAGAGTCTGAAATACAAAGACTTACAGAGCCTCACCATGACATAACAAATCAGATTATTCTTATGAGTCAAGAGGCAAACAGACTAAATGTTGAACTCATTCAAAGAATAGAATCTATCGATGAACTGAGGGATGAGAATGAAAAGTTAAAGAATGAATTAAGAATACAACAACAACATAATGAAATTATCAAAAAGGCTAAAGAAAGAAACAAAAGAATGGATGATTTTCTTGAGGGACAATGAAGAGTCAACAACAACAACAACAACAACAGTCTAGGCTTTTCTAAAAATGGAGAATCATCAAATAAATCCAACCCAAAGAATGTCTATGAGAATCCACGACCAAGAAATCTTACAGGCAATCACTGTGGAAAGCAAGGCCATACATCAAATGTATGTAGAGGCAAAATGAAAGGTATTCCTAAATCTACATCTTCATTCATAGGATTTTGTTATAAATATAACAAGAAAGGTCATAAAGCATATGAATGTAAGTCTAAGATAAAACAACCAAATAAGGAAACCTACATGGACAAATAATGTCCTACATGCAAAATGAATGGGCACACAACTCTTGAATATTCGAAAAAGAAAAGACAATCATGGAAGCCTAAAGGTCAAGAAACTCCCTACCAACCAAAGAGAATCAGTAATCAGTATGTATGGGACTACAATACTTGGACAAATTGTATAGCATGTGGAAGATATGGTCACATTGCTGCAAATTATACAATATGATGGACTAGAAAGTCTAGAGGCTGGACTAACCCTGGAATGACATGCTTACACTATCACAAAGTTTTTCATCTCAAGAAAGACTGTAGAGACCAAATGACAAAGACAAGCACATATCCCAATTGGAACAATAATGAAGATATTCAGAGGGATAGAGACAAAATGTGGAGAAAATATTAAAGTAATGATGAAGCTAGAACGAGCAATACAAATGGTGACACCCCATCCAATGGATCTAGTGATATCACCAACCCCACCTAAGCAGAAAAAGTAAGTATGGAACTAAATTACCCCAAGCTATTACTTTATATCAGTTCCATAAATATTATGATATAATTCCAAATTAGCATAAGAAAGATGCATCATGGTTGTACTTGTTGAAATATGTGATAACTATGCTTTTGGGAATATATACCAAAACCCGTCAGTATACACTCAAATTTAAGACTGCCTACATTTACCAAGATGCATCGGTTAAAAGAAAAATTTGCTAGTATAGATCGAGCCTTGTCGGTAAACAAGTACATGAACAAAGTTGTCAGTGATACCAAAATTTGTCAGTAAAAGAAAAGTAAACATTGACTATTTTGGTTGTATTTCCTATTTTTGAGTCTGCCCTATAAAATTTTTGAAGTTTCCTATCATGCCTATGCTCATAAGGTTGAAAATCATGGTTGAAATTGCTCTTATACCTCTAAAAATATTGTTTTAGCTCTTAACCTAGCCAAAAATGCCAAAAACCCTAAGCCCTAGGGTCATTTCTATTAAAAAATGCAAAAAGCCCTAAATTTCTCAGATGAGTTCTATTTTCATGTTACCTTTTTTATGACTTAAGTCTAAAGTTATTTGCATGTGCTAAATATTCAGTCGCTTAGTCTCATGAAGAAAATTGAATATTCCATTCAGTTTGGAGACCTAGAAAAAATCTTTGGTTACAAAGTCTCCTAATAAAAAGAATATGCTTCATAAGATCAAGAGACTTGGATCGAACTATTCATCTCATATTAGATCTAATGATAGTCGGGAAGTCTCTGGATTAACCCTGCAGTTTAGAAGTCATCAAGAAAAACTGAGTTTTAATAGCCACCAAGTCTCTAAATAAACCTGGGTTAAATGTAAGTTTGGATAATAGTGTTGTCACTTAGTCACGAGAAGGATCACGAGTTAAGTTAAAGAACAGGAGATTTAGTAACAACCACAAGATGAAAGCTAGATAAACGGTAGTCGCGTGGTCATGATAAGAAGTTGAAAAGTCAAAAAGGATCTGGTGATCAGGAGACAAGAGGAAAAATAAGACACGTGTTCATCAGTCACTAAGTCTTGAGAAGGATTAGGTTTTGATATCAAGATTAGGAGACTTAGCAAAAACTGTCAGATGAAGAGGAAAAGAAGATAAATGGCAGTCACATTGTCTCCAGACGGAAATTATAAAGATGAAATAATCAAGAGATAAAGAGACTAAATGTGTTATTCACAAGGTCTCTGGATTAACCATGAGTTAGAGATTTAGTTCAGCGGCATAGAGATATAATAGTCGCCAAGTCTCTAGATGTAATCTAAGGTTGAAGAAAAGTTAAGTGAAGGCTTAGTCATGATGTCTCCATAAGAAGATGTGTTAAGTTAAGTTATCTAGTGACATGGAGACAATCACTGATCAAAAGTTTGATCCAATGGAATTCACTAGGTCTGAGTAACAAACCATAGTCTAAATGAATATCAAGCAACAAGGAGATCACACAGTCGCTAGGTCTCTAGAAGTAAAATCAGAGTTAAAAGATGAATTTTCTTCAATGCCATCATGGACGCTTTCTAGCCAATAAGATAACAGAGATTTTGATAGATATAAAAGTAGCCCAAATATGACTAATGATAGACAATAAGATTTGAGTTTGATCTCTTTTCAAATTTTATAAGGTTTTTATAAGCAAAAGCACTCATTAAAAATTGATTGCTTGTCAGTTTGAATACCATGGCTAGAACCAAAATTGATGTCACAGTGCATAAAACTAATGGCAAATTGATTGAATTGTAAGTTTACCAGTTTGAAGAGATGGCTGCATTTATTTCTCAGTTATAAGTAAGAATATCCGTTGTAATTTCATTCTTACCAACTTCCAAATTCTCAGAGCTAAGAGCTCTTATAGAGAGTTCAGTATTTTCCAAGAAGAGCAGAATTATTCAGTAGTAGGTGTTCAAAGAGGTGATTTTCTGGTCTAAGAATTCAGAGAATAGTATAATTAGTAGTCTTATTAGTATTCAAAATTTCAAATTTACAGAGGAATCCATAGCTGGTGGTGCGGGTTTATAGAAGATTTGTTTCAATATTGGTGAAAAGGAGTGTTAACAAAATAAAAGGGAAAAATGAGTCAAGCGCTGAGTTTGGCCCCCACCAGTGGGAGGAGTGATGATGTCAAGGATTAATCAAAAGGGAAGAGAAATTACTTAGATGATTTTCTCACATTGCTTCCAGGCTCAAGCCAGAATAGAAAGGTATGTTGACACAGAAGGTTTCATCCTTAGTGCAAAGAAGTTGCTGACACCAACCATCCCCTACACCAAAGACCATGAGGAGTGTATGGAAGAGGATTTAATAAGAAATATTTTGGAGGATGGGGAGGTTGACAAGAGAGCTGTAAAGTTCAATGAACTTATGGATTTAGAGAGACAGGTGAAGAGAAAGGGCCTAATGTTTGGGGGATTCTTCCCACCTTATTTGAAGAGGCTAGATGCTATGATAAACTCTCACACTCTCCTATACAATCAGCTAAAGGATGCACTAGTAGTGCTGGAGAAAGGCCACAAAGGGAACTCATCATCAGAGTATGATGATGATAGTGATGAAGGATACTCCTCACCTAGTTCCCCTCAAGTAAATAAAGCAGTTGCAGAAGAACAAGTTGTTGAGGGAAAAAATATCATTGACCTAATAGAGGTCCCTAAGAAAGAAGTCACAAATGAGCCCCCACCTAAGAGACCAAAAGTAGAAACATGGGAACCTTCTTAGAAGAAGGAGAAAAGGAAAGACTGGGTTAGTGCCTTAATAATTGGAAACAGGCCTTATGATTACCAGTTGAGAAAACAAATCAGGGTAGGAAAGAAACTACAAAAAGATGTGGAAGAGGAGGAAGAGCTACCTCTTAGAACTTGTACAGATGAGAGGTTGATATACCAAGATCAATTCCTTAAAGATGATAACTTCATCAAAACTAAGGAATTCAAGGATTTCCTCATTTGGAATAAGAAACAACAAGTAAGTGCACAATTTCAGTTGGTAGGGGGTGAGCCAGTGACCCAAGAGGCTCTACAAACACTGCAGGATTATGATCTTGAATTAGAGCAGATCACACCTAAACAAGCAAGGCAACTAGTCAAGGCCAGTGGAATGCTACTAGTGGAAGGTTGGGATTTGGCCTTAGCCTTTATCATTGATTAGATAAGAAAATAGCTTGATGTTAAATTGTCATTAGAGACACAGTTTGGGGACATGATAAGAGGGTTTGGATACAACCCCAAGTCCTAGGCACTAGCAATGTGGAGCTTGGCTCCAAAATATCAAAAGCCAGCCCTTTTGAACATCCAAGAGAAGATGGAGGGTAACAAAATAATCTGGTCAGTCCAGAATACTGGGGATTTGGAGATTTCCCAAGTGCTAACACACTTTTCCCAACTCAATGAGGCAAAAGCATTCCAAATGTCTGAAAAGCTAAAGAAGCTAACTAGTGACATTGTTAAGGACAGAGAGTTAGGGATAATAAAAATTAAGGTAAAAGAGAATATCATAGCTAAGATTACTCAAAAACTACTAGATATTCCAGAGTTTTCCCCTGTTGAGCCCAAAGAGGTACAAGATACAGAGATCCAAACAGACGAAATAGGGGAGACAACAGCTGAAACAAAGCAAGAAGTCAGAGATCATAATAGTGTAATTTTGGGAGCATTGACATCAATTTTGTAGCATAGGATAGACACTATTAAGGATAATATCGATGTGGTGTATGGAGCCTATGGAAAGTTTCCAGGCCTTCAAATAGAGGTAAATAATTTTATCTCAATTTTGAATCCTTACTATTCAACCTAGTCTGGCAGGACAACGCTTTATGAGAGATTGGCATCTGTGCAATCATTAAGGTCAGACTTACCAAAAATAGCTACCTTGGTTGGAATAGAGATAGAGAAGATTGGAGCCACCTTGTCATTCTTCAAAGGAAAATTAAACCATACAGAAGCAAGCTTAAATATGTTTGGGGTGAGTTACAACAAGTTTGTACCTCCCATCAGAACCAAGGACAATCAGATCAAGACATTAGGGCTATGGGAATCAGAGTTTGACAATGTGTTACCCAATAAAGATATTTACATATCTGATCAAGGAGAGGTAGAGATGGAGAGATACAATAAGATTCTAGATGAAGCAATAAATACAGATACTTATTGTAATAAATTCATCACAGATGTAAAAAGAATAATAGATACCAGGTGGGAAAGATAAAAGGCCCAACTTGAGAGTATACAGAGCTTTGAGTGGCCAAAGGAGGAAGATGTAATAGCATGGGACATCATGACAAAGCCCAAGAAGAAAAATCATGTAACAATTGACTTGAACATCATGGATGAGGAATAGAAGGAAACATGGCACCTGTTCTATGAGCACAAGAAGGTTAGTAATCATAAAGAGACTAGTGTAAGTTAGCCTATATTTGTGGTCATTAGATCTTATTACAACTATCAGATGCTATCATAAACATATATAGACAAAGGTTCTAGCATCTACAAGAAGATAAAGGAAAATCAGATCTTATTCTTCAGTTTTGTCCTTCCACCGCTTGGAGTTCTTCATTCTTTTGTCTTTTCTAAGTTTTTAGGGTTAGGTCTTCTAAACCATCTGAAGCTTGTAGAATCCTTATATAAGGATTCCAAGATGGTTTATTCCTATATATAGATTTCTTGTATCATTTTGAAAAAAAGGTTGGAAGTTGGAAATTAATGAAATATATTACAAGGCAAACTACCAAAATTTGTCTGATCCTTTGTAATATTTGTCTATCTATATGTATTTGAAGCTTTAAGACATTAATAAAAATATTCTGCAATATCTTTTCTTCATCTTGGATTGTCTCTTTTCATTACTATTATAGTTCTTGTTTCTTTACCTGTAAGGCATTTAGACATACCGATCACAAGGTGGTTGTGCAATCATTTGTAAGCTCCTTCAAGGAAGTATTAATTATTTCAAGTGACCCTAGAGAGCTTAGCATTAGTTTAAGGATTTGATGATATAGTTTTATAGAGAGGATAATCTATAAGGCTTTTTATCTTTGTTGCAAATGTTTTATTGATCACCTTATTATGGAGTTATACCAGATATTGACTCGTAGCCCAAGGATAAGGCACTAGTTTATAGTTGGCTAAGTAATTGTTCATTATCCAACCAGTATTTTAATTTATCAAATCATTCACATTTTCAAATATACATTCCATTCAAGTAATTTTGTTTAAGGAATACAATTCAGTTTACTGATTCCTTTAAAGGAGAATCAAAATAGGTTATCCTTCCTTAGGTTCATAAGAACTAAAAAAAGAAGAAGGATGAGAATCCTTATTGCCTTACTAATTGTTGTTGTCAAAATACTAGTATGGCTCATTAAGCTTTGTATCAATATATTCATAGTCATTTGCATATTCATTTACTTATTGATCCATTAAAAGGCATTTCATCAATTTTGTAAGAAGATAATCCACTTAAAAGATATTGTAATTTGGTAATCATCCACAGGTAATACCTGCCTAAGTTAGTGGATCTCAAAAAAGGAGGAGGTAATAGTTTCCCCAGATGTTATCTAATACCCTCATCAATTAGCCTTTGTTCTACATGAAATAGGAGTTTGCATTGAAGTATACAACTATACTGTCATATTAAAATTGTTTCTGCAAGAAAAAGAGCTAACAAACTGGTGACTCTGTTGGGGAATTTTGTGTAAAGCTTGAAAATAAGCTTATAAGGAATCTCTGGTATCTAGAAGTCAAATCAACTTAAATTTGAGTTTTTCAAGTTTTAAGATCATTCCAGTAGTATTCAGTATTTCCCAAGTTTGGGTGGCGACTCTAAAAAGTAAAATCTTTGTGATAAGTGGAAAAGTCAAGTATATATTTTCAAATATGAATACTAGGTCTAGAATGAGAAACAATCCAAAAGTTGAGTTGGATAGTGGGATCCCCACTGTAAACTTCTAAAATCATCCTTATATTAATTTAATTATGATTCCCATAACATTATAGTTAATTTCAATTAATTATATTTGTTATATTCTTCTATTTATTTAATTAAATATGATTCACTTTCCTTAGTATTTAAATTTAATTTAAAAACCATCCCCTTTAATGTTTTAAATCTTATTTATATACATTTCTCTCATTAATCCCTTTTAAATAAACTTTAATTTATTTATTCCTCCACATGACTTAATTATGCTAAACCATAATTAATCTAAATCTAATTTGGATTAAGCTAATTTGAGCCTAGATCCTACCCTACCTCACATCACTCTCACCAAATAGACCTACTCACTAATTAACTAAGGTTAATTAGGCTAATTTCTTGATTCCTACACATATTAGTCCTAATTATTTGCTCACACATGTGTGAGCAAATTTCCAAAAATTGACTTTTCCAAATCATGCTAATTTGGTGCCAACAAGGTTTCTTATAACATTGATGACACTTTCTTACACTTTCTAAAAGTGTTTCAATGGACTAAAACTCTTACACCTCTTACAAGATCCTTCACATCATGTGTACTTTAAGTACACTTTGACCCGTCACATCCAAAGTTGCTCACACATGTGTGAGCAAAGTGGGCCTCTTAGATGGATTATGTGTCCCTCATGTGGCACCTATATGGATTCCTTAGGAGCTCCACCTCATCAAAGCCCTCTCTCTCATCCAAAAAATCTATAAATAGAGGTCATTGTCAAGAGAAAATCATCTCCCTTTTATGCATTATTATCATGTTAAAATAGCTCTAGAATTTCATAGTTCATGTTTTTCAATATTAGTTCATTGTTGAACCTAGAAATCACATGTTAGGTTAATGGTAAATGAATCTAGTTCTATTATCTCATGCATATCATTCTAGTTTAGTTGTTTGCATTTTCATTTCAATCATATGGTGAATAGCTTGAGACAAGCTCTTCATACTTGTTCTTGAGCTCTTCGTCACTCATTAGCTTGAATTATAGATTCATCCATCAAAATCATAGTGGAATTATTATGTTGTGTTGGGAGAGCACACCCACATACATCTCTAAGAGAAAGTAAACAAGGCATTGGGTGCCCTTGTTTTGCTCATCTGAGGTTGTGGTGAAGGTTCTTGTTTTTAGATTTCACTTAAACTATGCTAACATCTTAAATCTTGTTTTTAATGGCTAAAATTAATGTTTTCATGTTTTAGTGTTGTTCTTAGTAGGTATACTTTCAATCACATATATTTGGGCATGCTCGGTGGGACCCACGTCCCTTATTTATTCAAAAATTTCAAAATTTTTACATTTTTCAGTGATTTAGGAAAAGCATTTTGCAGAGCTGTCTACGCTCTAAGATAACCATCTATGTTTCCAGACTGTCATCTATGGAGATCACCGTCTCTTCCCTTGAATGGTCATCTACGCTTAAAACCCATCGCCTACGTAGAATGGTCATCTGCACTTAAAAACTGTTGTCTGCACAAATTGCCATCTACATAGATTACCGTCTACACACTGTCATTGTCATCTCCACATTTCTTTCATTTTAAACTAGTTCTGAGAGATAGGTATTTATTGATTGATATCTTGAAGAATTTTATGTATGCTTCAGACCAATTTTAGCACTAGGTCTATATTTAAAATATATCATTTAAGTATAAGTGACATATTTATGTCACTTATACTTTAAGATATATTTTAAATATATACTTCTAGGATGTTTGAGAGTGGTTTCAGCTTCATAGGAGTTAAGATGCAGAATCTAGTTTTTGAGGGTTTTTAAGAAATTTTAGACTTATTCAAATTTTAGGAATCAAGAATCAACATATTGTCAGGAATCAAGTCTTACTAATCTATTTGCCTTTTTGCAGCATTTTAGGGTTGAAGACTTTAAAGATTATTAATATTTTTCATGCAGGTTTCCTTGGATTTTAATGGATTTTGGGAATGAACTTGTATGATTTAAACACTAGTCTTTGAATGCATGTTGCTTAAAGGAATTAACTACATCTAATCTTGAATGCATTAGGGAATGAACCTCGCAAATCTTGAATGACTTAAGGCAAACAAACACACCTTTTTACATGCTTTCCTTATTGATGTGTGGGAAATGAATTGAACTTGCATGTTTAACCATACTATTGTGTCTTTTCTCAGGTAGAAAACACTTAGTTTCTTTAATTAGGTTCAATTTGGAAATGAATTCTTTTTGGTGTGTTTGAAGAAGTGTTTTTCAAAACTTCTTTCAAGACATTTTATCATTAGATAGATCCCCTAAATTAGATGATGCTATGATTAAACTATATTCATATCCTCTCCCCTCGCCTTAGTGGAACTTGGGTGAAGAGAAAGCTTAGCTTAATCTAGCTTCTAGAGAGGCCTATCTAGAGGGTGTGTTTCCCCTTTATAGGATGACCTCAAACTGGTAAATCCCTTCGACCGGTATAGAAATAATGTGTGACACAAAGGTTCGCTTTATCCCTTCAAGCTTGGATGGGTCATGTTCAATGGTAGTCCATACTGAGTGAATATCCTTAGCATACTGGCATGGTTGAACTAGAGACTCAAGTGTCTCAAACTGTACAAACTGATTGCGGGGATGCCATGAATCTTATTAGCAACTAAAAATTAGTAGCCTGCCTAATTCACCTCTGAATAGTGACTTATTATAGTTCAAGTGGAGGGAAGATTCTCCCATCAAGATTCCCATCATACGTGTCCTAGGGTATTGTTTTATGAAAGAGATCTTCATAGCACGACAACAATACCTGGAAAAAAGAAAAAACATGGGCACCCTTCCGGGGTGACACTGTTGTATGAGCTGAAGGACTACTAAGCAATGGGCCTATAATATTTCATGTGAAGCCAATTCTCTAAGGTAGCTACTATTTGTACTATCTTCATTGTGTTAAACCACGTAAAAACATAAGTGGCTTGAAAGAGTCACTTGAACATACACAAATGAAATATCACAATTTTATCAAAATTCCCCAAAGTCACAAATGCTTATCTCCTACAAGGTTGCTTTATCCCTTCTAGGACTATTTTAAGACATGTGTCTTCAATAACTGTCATTTATGCCCAAAATTTGAGTCAAGGTATACTTAGCATAGTTAATGCCTTTGATGTATGTTGAAAATTAGTTCTTTCCAATGAACAAATTGACCCAAAAAGTCCAAAATCAGTCAAAATCCTACATTGTCATCTCCACATCAACCCAATTCTTCATCATTATCATCATACTTCTTATCCTAATCAACTCTTCCAAGTCATTCTTATTCTTCTCAATCATTCTAATCATTCCATCCTAAACATCAACAATCTTCCAAATCCTCATCCTAATCATCCCTCTAATCCACATCAACATCCTCTTTCTTAATCCAATCTAATCATTCATCTTCATCCAACCTAATCCAATCATCATTCTTCTAATCCAATCCATTTGTCAACTTCATATCATTCTATCAAATCCTAATCCAATTCATCTTCCTTTTCATCCAAACCAATCACCCTTAATTATTCCCTTGTCTTCCAACATCTCTCATTTGTCTTCTAAGGTTCATCCATTCTTCATTCAA
>MU225546.1:1940784-1954447 GCA_018584345.1 Thuja plicata
CCTTTTTTCACAATTCTTTCAATCTCTCATCCATTATCCACCAATCCTTCCACATCCCCCCATCCCATTAATCCAACCCTATTCATAAACCCTTACCCCTCGTCCATCCCCCCATCCATTTCATCTCCCCTCCCACCATCCTACCAACATCTATGAGCATTTATCTAAAAGTCCTTGATCCATTATATATATAGAAAAATGCATCTCAAGGGATATCATCCATGGAACTAGATGCTTGAGTCCTTCCTCCATCTTCCTATCACATATCCATTGTCTTCCAAATTCACTTATATAACCATTTACTTATCCTCATTCCCTTGCACTCTATACTTGGGGGCAAGCTCCACCCATGCCCATGCTACCATACATATCTTCCACATACCGTATCTACCATCCACCGTCATATCTAAGTCCACCATCCATTTCTCATCTTTGATCTTGACTATCCTATGCTTTCCCTCCACTCATATACTCCATATTTCATATTCACTATCCATCATCCTATCTATGTCCATCATCCTCTATCCATGTTTGATCTTGACATCCTATCCATTTCCTCCATTTCATAGTACTTGTCTTATACATTTCCTCCATCCCCCTTCCATAATCCTATATAATTCCATCCTTCTTTCCCATGTCTTTTGATCTTGATTACCCTATGCATTTTCTCCATACATTATCCATTATTCTTTCCTACCCATATTTTTCATATCATATCCCCTATCCTATTCATACTCTCCATCTCATATCTCTTCTCCATATCCATTCCACTTTGCATACCTTTTCTCTTCCTTAAAAAACTAGAGGCACTCATACATCCATACATGCTTTGGACAATACATGCCTTCCTCCCCTCCATGCATATCCTTTTCACAACTAACTATCCATCTCATTTATCCTTTATCCACCATCTCTTCATCCTTCATTTTCCCACCTCTAGTATGGGGGCATCCTTTGAAACATAGTCCTTGGATCCTAATCTACTCATTCCCCATTCTTGAGTCTTCCACTCACATCCCTTAAACACTATCCTTCTCTTTTGTGCATCCCTTATCCCCGATCTTCCCATCCTTCATTTTCCTACTGCTAGTGTGGGGCATTTCACTCCTTTACCACCTAGTTCTTGAATCTCCATCCGTCAATCCCACATTCCCTATTCATCCATTCAATATTATATATACATCCATTCCCTTCATTTATCTCCCATTCAATCCATCTCTCCATCTCGATCATTCCTTGGTTCTCCCTTGTCATTGGTCTAAATCCCATTCTACCAAATTCATATTCATCCATTAATATATTATCTTCCTCTTTCATTCTATCTATCTTCTAATCTAATCCATTTCTCTTCCATTTCTATCTATCTTATCTTCCAACTCTCTCATATTCTCCAATTCCTCTTATCTTCCTCTCCTCCTATCTATTTATTCTTCCTTCCAACTTCCAATCATCTTATCTTCCTCTTCCATTATATCTATCTTCTAATCCAATCCCTTCCTCTTTCATTCTATCTATCCTCTAATCCAATCCATTTCTCTTCCATTTCTATCTATCTTCTAATGCAATCCATTTCTCTTCCATTTCTATCTATCTTATCTTCCAATTCTCTCATATTCTCCTATTCCTCTTATCTTCCTCTCCTCCCATCTATTTATTCTTCCCTCCAACTTCCAATCATCTTATCTTCCTCTTCCATTCTATCTATCTTCTAATCCAATCCATTCCTCTTCCATCCTATCTATTTTCTAATCCAATCCATTCCTCTCCCATTCTATCTTCTAATCTAATCCATTCCTCTTCCATTCTATTTATCTTATATTCCAATTCATTTACCTTATTCCAATTTAATTCTATCAATTCATTTCTCTTCTAATCTACTACCTTCCTCTTCTATCTACTTCCTCTTATCTTCCAATCCCATTCCATCTAATTCCTCTTCTTATAAAATAGCATTCCTGCACGACTGATCTTACCCCCTCAACACTATGCTTTATACTAGACACAATGACCACAAATGTTTCCAACAAATCAGCAGACAGATTGACTTTCTTAGTTTTGTTCTATTCACAAGAAATTACCAACGAATTCCCATTTCAATCAATCAATCTTTTGCCCATCAGGATGCATCCTTCGGTGTCGGCTATTCTATCATTCTCACATCAAAATTGTTCATGAAAAGAACTTTTGGACTAAATGACCACTTGATCAGGATGCCTTTTTGTTGATTTTATCTTGTGTTTCAATGTGTCCTTCTCGTGTCAGCCTTAATCTTTTATATCTTGGTTTTTTATGGTGAGTACATATTGGAATACGTGTCATTTGTAGTATGATCTACTTTTCATAGATTGTTAGTGCATTTATGTTTGATATTTAGTTATGACTATGTATGCCTCACTAGGGGTAGGATTCATGCATCTCAAATCCCTAAAAATATATGGATGTATTGCATCTCCTCATGAGAAACATTTCATAGGTCTCATCATACCTGATATCTTGCATTCTTGTTCCTAGAAACCTATTTTTCTGAGAGTCTAATCCACACAAAGGAACCATGTCACTTGTTTTTTCTAGCACATGGTGCATAAATCCTTTTGCAAAATCAAACTAGGGTGTGCTCTCCAACATTAACACAATATAAATCCCACTATCATCATGTAGTTAGGATTGCATTTTAGCTAGGTCATACTGCACTTTGCATTTTCTCTTGGCAAGGTTTCTATTTATTCCCACATCCTGACTGGGGCATCATGTCCTTGATCTAGCCTAGGTCTGCCACCTCCCAAGGACATGTCTCTCTTCTACCTTTTTTCAAGAAAATTCTACAAAATTTTTTTTTTTTTTTATTTTCTCGAGGGGGCATCATCTCATCTCCCACCATAATTAATTTTCTCTCCGGGGCATCTTATTTTCTTTTCTTTGACACAACACCACTTTCGACACCGCATCAAAGATGGGAAAAATGTAGATGTCCAAAATCGTCCTTATATTAATTTAATTAATATTCCCATAACATTATAGTTAATTTTAATTAATTATATTTGTTATATTCTTCTATCTATTTAATTAAATTTATTTAGTTAAATATGATTCACTTTCCTTAGTATTTAAATTTAACTTAAATACCATCCCCTTTAATGTTTTAAATCTTATTTATATACATTTCCCTCGTTAATCTCTTTTAAATAAATTTTAATTTATTTATTCCTCCACATGACTTAATTCTGCTAAACCATAATTAATCTAAATCTAATTTGGATTAAGCTAATTTGAACCTAGATCCTACCCTACCTCACATCACTCTCACCAAATAGACCTACTCACTAATTAACTAAGGTTAATTAGGCTAATTTCTTGATTCCTACACATATTAGTCCTAATTATTTTCTCACACATGTGTGAGAAAATTTCCAAAAATTGACTTTTCCAAATCATGCTAATTTGGTGCCAACGAGGTTTCTTACAACCTTGATGAAACTTTCTTAAAATTTCTAAAAGTGTTTCATTAGGATAAAACTCTTACACCTCTTACAAGATCCTTCACATGTGTACTTTAAGTATACTTTGACCCATCACATCCAAATTTTCTCACACATGTGTGAGAAAAGTGAGCCTCTTACATGGCTTATGTGTCCCTCATGTGGCACCTATGTGGATGACACATGAGCTCCACCTCATCCAAGCCCTCTCTCTCCTCAAAAAAAATATAAATAGAGGCCATTGTCAAGAGAAACTCGTCTCCCTTTTAAGCATTGTTATCATGTTAAAATAGCTCTAGAATTTCATAGTTCATGTTTTTCAATCTTATCTCATTTTTGAATCTAGAAATCACATGTTAGGTTAATGGTAAATGAATCTAGTTCTATTATCTCATATATATTAGTCTAGTTTAGTTGTTTGCATTTTCATTTCAGTCATATGGTGAATAGCTTGAGACAAGTTCTTTATACTTTTTCTTGAGCTCTTCATCCCTCATTAGCTTGCATTATATCTTCATCCATCAAAATCATAGTGGGATTATTATATTTTGTTGGGAGAGCACACCCACATACATCTCTAAGAGCAAATCAACAAGTTATTGGGTGCCCTTTTTTGGCTCATCTGAGGTTGTGGTGAAGGTTCTTATTTTTTAGATTTCACTTAAAATATTCTAACATATTAAATCTTGTTTCTAATGGCTAACATTAACGTTTGCATGTTTTAGTGTTGTTCTTGGCAGGTATACTTTCCATCACATACACCCACTACTTCAAAAACTAGGATGTCTTAGAGACAAAAGAAAAATCAGGAAAGCATCAATGAATCTTCTCCTAGAAGTGAAGAGAATAGCACTAGAAGGAAAAACAATAATCAGTCTAGTCATGAGGAGAGTGCCTCAGAGTATGTAGAAGCCCCAAGCCTTGCAATAGACACCTATGTAGTCACTATCACTTCTAGTGAAAGAGAAGGAACATATACAATTATCTCAAACTCAAAGGTTCCTTCTAATGAGCTTGCAAAGGAAGAAATAATCCTCATGAAACAACTAGCCCTTATTCAACAGATGAAAAGGGAAAAGGAACATAAAAAGAAAAAAAACATGAGCAAAAAGATGTTGACAAGTATAGGAAAAGAACCCTAAGACATCAAGCTGCAAAGAATATTGAGAGGTCTCATAGAGACCAGGAGATTCCTAGCACCCACCAAAATTTAGGTTCTCAAGACTTCAAAGATAAAGGAAAGAGTAAAGTTGCAGAAACAAAAGTTGAGAAGCCTAAAACTCAAAAAAACCTGACAGAGCAAATGTCTAAATTAGACATTGACCTTGAAAAGATTAGAAAAGAAAAAGAAACTATTGATAAGATGTTGGAAAAGGCTGAAGCAGAAGATGCTACCATTGAAATGAAAAGAAAAATTGACTTTTTACAGTCAACTACAATTTCTTTTGCTAATACAAAAGATGCTAAAACATCAAAAAATAAGGCTTCTTCTTTCAAAGACCATAGAAAATTCTTTTCTCCTGAGGAGAATGAAAAATTTCAAAGGAGACTCCTTCCTATAGAAAGGTACAAGCAGTTTTGTTTCTTTAGAATTCCAAGTTACCCTGATGTTACACCAGAGGATATGGGAGAGAGAAGCTCCCAACATTTTCAGGTAATAATGTTGTAACTTGTGAATAACATTTGAGAAAATTATTTGATGTTATAGATGATTTAAATATCAATCATGAAGATGTTCTTATGAAATTATTTGTACAATCTCTAGTAGAAGATGCTAGGGAATGGTTTAGGAGCTTATGTCATGGTTCTGTAGGAACAATGGATGAATTGGTTGAATTTAACAACATAAGGAAGAACTCAAATGAAGAATTAACAAAGTTCAATACAATATTTCAGCAAGCTATGCATAAGTTGTTCCAAAAGATGAAGCTGGATCAGAAGGTATGTCTTGCTACCTATCTTAATGCCTTTGACTAAAAAATGGGCTATGCACTGAGAGATAAAAATACTAGGACTTTAATAAAATCCTATAAAATAGCTGTAAACATAGAAATAAATAGGAGAATATCAGGGAAATTGGGCAAAATAGAGGATCCACGCTTTAATAGAAACAATCAAAAGGAACCTAATTATAGGGAGTACAAGGCTCCACAAAATAATAAGCCATCCTACAATAATAATTACAATCCACAAAATAGGATGCAAAACTACCCCTATGGTACCCAATTCAAAGATGGTAAGCCTATTGTTATATTAAGGAAAGAGAAACCTAAGAATAGGACTCCTAATCCATTACACAAAAATAATACTCACATGTGCAATGATGACTTTTGGTGTGAAGCCTATGAGGCACCACACAATCCTAATTTTTGCATTGTTTCCTTAGACTTAAAAGCAAATGAGGAGTAAGATAAGGATTAAGATGACACATGTGATTATAGAATGAATAATGCATTTTCTTGTCATGATATGGATTCTGATGAAGAAATTGAAAATCATGACATATATGGCTCGCAAGGAAGAATAGAAATTCACCAACAACAAATATTATCAGATAGTGAAGAAGAAGAAAGGGATGACCACATAAGATGTTATGCCCAAAATAGTCAGGAATCTCCAGTAGTGAGAAAAGCCTCTGATGAGGAAAAATCTAGAATCACTGCTGATTTGGTAAACAAATCTAGAAACAATTATCTCCTGAGAAATAGAGTGGTGGGTAATGCTGGTAGTCAACCATCAGGCATCTTCATAAAAGAAAACAAAATAGATGCCAAATATGTACCTAAAAAAGATGGACTTGGGGAAAATGTAAATAGACCTAAGGTCAAAATAGTAAACAAAGCCAATGAAAAAAAGGATGTACATGTAGAAAATCCTAAAGAGCCAGAAGCAAGCTCTTCTTCTGCTAAAGTGGAAAATAAGAAACCTAGGAGGGAAGAACCTGCTGTAAATATTCAAATAGAAGAGAATAATATTATTTTAGAAAATCCTAAAACTACTGATATAAAATATACTCTAGTAGATATGGGAGAGTTCTTATCTTAGATGACTGTAAAATTCTCATTCCTTGAGATGATGAGAATAAAAGAACACAAAGATAAAGTTCTTTTAGTATTGAATAATGTGTCACTGATAAAACCTCAGAGAGAATAACATATTGAAAAGAAACTCAACAACAAGGGGAAGGAACCTGAGGGGATGATTTCTAAAATCCCTCAAATTTACTTGAACACAAACACTTTTGTAGGGGTTGTTGACCCCTTTTTCTTAACATCAGTTATAAATGAAAAGATGCTAAAAAATTGTATGATTGACTCAGGATCATCCAATATAGTCATGCCTGTAGAAATTATGAGATCCATGGGTTTACAAGTAGATACTCCTCATGGGAGATGTCAAGCAATGGACTCAAGAGAAATCCTTGTTGTTGGAACTATTGAAGTCCTACCCTACAAATTAGCCATGTGTCCAGATACAGTGTTAACTATGAGTGTACTGGTGGTCGATACACCACCACATTATGGCATGTTGTTATATAGAAAATGGAGTGCTTCAATGGGTGGCAGTATTCAGTGTGACCTATCCTATGCCACTTTCAATATAGATGGAAATAATGTAAAGGTATCTAGAGAGGGAAGAACACCTCACATGATAGAATTGCTTGAGGATATAGATATTAGTTATTGTGTTGACATTTACATGGAAAATTTCAGAATCAAAAGGAGTACTCACCAGTGTGAAAATGTTGATCCTTTGGTGAAGGAGTTATCTATACAAAGTGATGGTTTGTGGAAAATGTACTTTGATAGAGCTTGTTCAAAAGAAGGATCAGGAGCTAGATTTCTACTCATATCTCCATCAGGTACCACATTCAAATATTCTTTTCTGCTATCGTTTTAGTGTACAAATAATACAATAGAATATGAAGCTTTGTTTCTAGGGCTAGAAATTACTACTAAACATGGTATAAAATGTTTAAAAGTCTATGGTGACCCAGAGTTGTAGTAGCCCAAGTAAGGTCCAAGTATGTTGTAAAGAATGACACATTGAAAATGTATAGACATGCTATTCGGGACCAAATAGAATTCTTTGATGCCTTTAATATAAACTAGATAGAAAGGTCTAGAAATATTATGGCAGATTTCTTGGCTAATGTGGCTTTGAAAACTGATGATATGACCTTAAATGGGGTATCAATTGTGGAAGTTAAAAGAAGACCAGTTGTCCCAGACAACATTTACAATTGGAAAGTTTTTTAGGATGACCAAGATATCCTTAGATTTCTTCAGTGCCTTGATCATTATGATGACCAGCATATAGATTGCAATAATCTTCTTGAGGTCATTGATGGAAAGGATTGTGTACTGGGGGATGAGGTTGTCCAACTAAGTTCTAACTAGATTCCTAAAGGGTTGGTAGAACTTGAGGCATTTTTTACTGATCAAAATGAACATACAATGAGGGTAAAAAATGATAAAATTAAGGATCTAGAGGAAATAAATTTGGGTTCACAGACCACTCCTCAAATAGTTTACATTGGAAAAGGATTAGACTCTCATGTTAGAACCAACCTGATAAAAATACTAAGAAAACATAAGCATATTTTTGCTTGGTCATATGAAGATATTAAGGATTATAGAGGGGATATTTTACAACATGAAATCCCACTCAAAGCATATATGAAACCATTCAGATAGAAGAAGAGACCTATTAATCCCATGTTGGCTCCTAAGATGCAACATGAGTTGATGAAGTTAAAGGATGCTAGAATTATTCAGCCTATCAGACACTCAACTTGGGTCTCAAACCTAGCGCCAGTAAGAAAGAAGAATGGTGATATAAGACTGTGTGTGGATTTTAGAAACTTGAATATTGCTTCCCTAAAGGATAACTACTCTCTACCAAACATGGAAGCAATGTTGCATAGGGTAACTAGTTGTGAGTTTCTATCAATGATGGATGGATTCTTAGGCTACAACCAGGTACTTGTGAAATAATCATAGAAATTCAAGATGGCTTTTACTACTCCATGGAGAACCTATGTCTATGTCAGAATGCCCTTTGGATTAATAAATGTAGGAGAAACTTTCCAGAGAGCCATGTATGTGGCATTTAGAGAGTTTATTGATCTATTCATGGTTATTTATCAAGATAATTTGACTGCATATTCTAAAAAGGTAGGGGATCACTGTGAGCATCTAGAGAAATTTTTTAATAAGGCTTTAGAATATGGTGTTTCACTAAATCCCAGAAAATGTCATTTTACAGTTACAGAAGGGAAATTGTTAGGACATATAGTGTCCAAAGATGGAGTTAGGATAGAACCTGAGAGAATAGAGGCTATCCAAAAGGTCATTACTCCAAAAAATATAAAAGGAGTACAATATTTCTTAGGAAAGATAAATTTTGTCACAAGGTTCATAGCTAATTTTGCAGAAATTGTCAAACCAATTATTTAATTGCTAAAGAAAGATGCAAAATTTAAATGGAATGTGGAAGCTCAAGTAGAATTTGAGAGAATAAAGAAATAAATACAAGAGGCACCTATTTTGAAATCACCAAACTACAGTAAGCCCTTACCTTTATTTTCATTTGCATCTTTTCACTCTATTGTTGTTGTTAAGTTACAAAAGGATGATGAGGGATTTGAACATCCAATAGCCATTTTTAGCAAATCCCTTCAAGCTGCAGAACTAAATTATGAGATGATAGAAAAGCAAGCATATACCTTGGTAAAAGCTATAAAATCTTTTAGGCCTTACTTAGTTTGTGCTAAGGTGCTGGCATATGTTCCTCATGTAGTAGTAAAAGAAATTCTTACCCAATCAGAAGTGACTGGTAAGATATCTAAGTGGATTAACCAAATTCAGGAATTCAACCTAGAAATCCACATTACAAAATTGGTAAAAGGTCAAGGTTTGGAAAAGCTCATGAAAGATGAGAACTTGGATTTAGTACAAGTAAATCATACAAAAATACATGATTAGAAAATTACAAGTATAGAGAAATAACCATTTTATATTGATATTGTATATTTCTTGAAAAATGCCAAGTGTCCTAACGCTATGACAGATAATCAAAAGAGAATTCTCAGGTTATAGGATTAGAGATACACCTTAGTACAAGGAGATTTATATTGGAAAGGAAGAAATGGTGTATTATTTCTATGTCTAGATAAAATCCAATCTAAGAAGATGTTAAATGAATACATGAAGGGGTATGTGGAAGTCATTTTTCTGCCAAGACTACTGCCCATAAAATTCTAAGGGTTGTATATTTTTGGCCCAGCCTATTCAAAGATACCCATGCATTTTTCAAGAGATGTGAGCCATGTCAAAGGTTCACAAATATGCTAAAGTATTCAAGATCCCTGTTATTAAATCCTATAAGTGCAGAAGCCCCTTTTGCTATGCAGGGAATTGATTTTATCGGTGGGTTTTTTGAAAAGTCTAGTGGAGGGCACAATTGGATACTTGTAGCCACATATTATTTTACAAAATGGATTGAAGCCATCCCCACAAAAAAGGAAACAAGTAAAGTGGTTACTAAATTTTTAATGGAAAATATTTTAACCAGATTGGTGTGCCTACAAAGTTGGTAATGGATAATGCCATGTGTTTTAGATCAGATCAGATAAAAGATTTCTATGAGAAATATGGGATAATGATGTCATATTCATCCCCATATCATCCTCAAGCAAATGGACAAGCTGAATATAGTAACAAAAGTATATTAAAAATCT
Source organism: Thuja plicata (assembly GCA_018584345.1). Lineage (NCBI taxonomy): Eukaryota > Viridiplantae > Streptophyta > Pinopsida > Cupressales > Cupressaceae > Thuja > Thuja plicata. The sequence continues at coordinate 1,951,003 of MU225546.1, forward strand.
TGAAGAAGACTCTTGAGAAAAACAAGAGAGCATGGCATACAAAGCTGAAATTGGCATTATGGGGTGATAGGGTAACAGTCAAAAAAGAAACAGGAAAATCACCATTTGAAATTTTATATGGTATGAAATCAAGATTTTCTATTAATAATTTGTTACCAGTATACCAAGTCATACAAGAAGAACAGTTAGAGCTTTATGAAAATGTGCAAAACAGAATGATGCAATTAGTATAGTTGGATGAAATCAGAAAGGATAGCCAAAAGGAGAACATAAATTTGTAGCAAAAGATGAAGTATCTTTTTGACAAAAGGGATAGCAATAGAAAATTCCAACCAAATGACCTTGTTCTTCAGTGGAATGTGAGAGAAGAAGATAAAGGAAAGCACAAGATGTTTGAGTCATTATGGCTTGGACCTTTTGTCATTTCTCAAAGCTTTGGTAAAGATTCTTATCTTCTAAAGAATATGGATGTAGAAGAATTTGAGTTGCCAGTGCATGGGCAATTTCTAAAACCTTTTTTCAATTGAAAATCAAATTTTTATGCACAAGTAAGTATGTATTATATGTAGCATAGTTTCCTTTTAGTTGTGTGTTTCTTTCCTACAGTAGGTTAGTCTTCTTCGCCTTCATTTTTTGAAAAGGTCTACAACCAGAGATTCTGTAGCTCTTGTCATAAAATTGTGTTTATCCATCCTTAGAGAGATCCACTGTTGGTTGTATTTCCTATTTTTGAGTCTGCCCTGTAAACATTTTGAAGTTTCCTATCATGCCTATGCTTAGAAGGTTGAAAATCATGATTGAAATTGCTCTTATACCTCTACAAATATTGTTTTAGTCCTTAACCTAGCCAAAAATGCCAAAAACCCTAAGCCCTAGGGTCATTTTGATTCAAAAATGCAAAAAAGCCCTAAATTTCTCAGATGAGTTCTATTTTCATGTTACCTTTTTTATGACTTAAGTATGAAGTTATTTGCAGCATGTGCTAAATATTTAGTCACTTAGTCTCATGAAGAAAAGTGAATATTCCATTCAGTCTGGAGACTTGGTGAAAAGCTTTGGTCACATAGTCTCGTAATAAAAATAATATGCTTTATAAGATCAAGAGACTTGGCGTGAACATTTCATCTAAGATTAGATCTAACGACAGTTGGGAAGTCTCTAGATTAACCCTGCAATTTAAAAATCATCAAGCGACACTGAGTTTTAATAGTTTCCAGGTCTCTAAATAAACCTAGGTTAAATGTCAGTTTGGATAACAATGTTGTTGCTTAGTTGCGAGAAGGATCATGAGTTAAGTTAAAGATCAGGAGATTTAGCAACAACCATAGGATGAAAGCCAGATCAACGGTAGTCACGTGGTCATGGTAAGAAGTTGAAAAGTCAAAATGGATCTGGCAATTAGGAGACAAGAGGAAAAATAAGACATGTGTTCATCAGTCACTAAGTCTTGAGAAGGATTAGGTTTTGATATGAATATCAGGAGACTTAGCGACAACCGTCAGATGAAGAGGAAAAGCAGATCAACAGAAGTTGTGTTGTCTCCAGATGGAAATTATAAAGATGAAATAATCAAGTGATAAAGAGACTAAAGGTGTTAGTTGTGAGGTCTCCATATTAACCATGAGTTAGAGATTTGGTTCAGTGACATAAAGATATAATAATCGCCAAGTCTCCAGACGTAACCTGAGGTTGAAGAAAAGTTCAGTGAAGGCTTAGTCGCGATGTCTCTATAAGAAGATGAGTTAAGTTAAGTTATCTAGCGACATGGAAATAACCATTGATCTCAAGTTTGATTCAATGGAAGTCGCTAAGTCTCAGTAATAAACCATTTTCAGAATGAATATCAAGCGATAAGGAGATCACGCAGTCGCTAGGTTGCCAAAAGTAAAACCAGAGTTAAAAGATGACTTTTCTTCAATGCCATCATGGACACTTGCTAGCCAATAAGATAAAAGAGATTTTGAGAGATGGAAAAGTGGTTGAAATATGATTAATGATAGCCAATCAAATTTGAGTTTGATCTCTTTTTTAATTTTATAAGGTTTTTATAAGCAAAAGAACTCATTAAAATTTGATTACTTGTCAGTTTGAATGCCATGGATAGAACCAGAATTGATGTCACGGTGCGTAAAACTAATGGTGAAGTGATTGAATTGTAAGTTTACCAGTTTGAAGAGATAGATGCATTGATTTCTCAATTATAAGTAAGCATATATGTTGTCATTTCATTCTTACCAGCTTCCAAATTCTCAAAGTTGAGAGTTTTTATAGAGAGTTTAGTATTTTCTGAGATGAGCAGAATTCTTTAGCAATAGGTGTTCAAAGAGGTAATTTTCTGGTCTAAGAATTTAGAGAACAATATAATTGATTATCTATGTAGTATAAAAAATTTCAAATTTATAAAGGAATCCATAGCTGGTGGTGTGGGTTTATAGAAGATTTGTTTCAATATCGGTGAAAAGGGGTGTGAACAGAATAGAAGAGAAAAATGAGTCAAGCATTGAGTTTTGTGTCCACCAGTGGGAGGAGTGATGATGTCAAGGATGAATCAAAAGGGAAGAGAAATTACTCAGATGAATTTCTCATATTTCTGCCAAGCTCAAGCCAGAACGGAAAGGTATGTTGACACAGAAGGTTTCATCCTTAGTGCAAAGAAGTTACTGACACCAACCATCTCCTACACCAAAGACCATGAGGAGTGTATGGAAGAGTATTTAATAAGAAATATTTTGGAGGATGAGGAGGTTGACAAGAGAGTTGTAAAGTTCAATGAACATATGGATTTATAGAGATAGGTGAAGAGAAAGGGCCTAAATTTTGGGGGATTCTTCCCTGATATGCCTTATTTGAAGAGGCTAGATGCTATGATAAACTCTCACACTCTCCTATGCAATTAGTTAGAGGATGCACTAGTAGTGTCAAAGAAAGGCCACAAAGGGCACTCATCATTATAGTATGATGATGATAGTGATGAAGGATACTCCTCACCCAATTCCCCTCCAGTCAATCAAGAAGTTATAGAAGAACAAGTTGCTGACGGAGAAAATATCATTGACCTACTAGAGGTCCCTAAGAAAGAAGTCACAAATGAGCCCCCACCTAAGATACAAAAAGTAGAAATAGGGGAACCTTCTTAGAAGGAGAAAAGGAAAGACTAGGTTGGTGCCTTAATAACTGGAAACATGCCTTATGATCACCAGTTGAGAAAAAAAATTAGGGTAGGAAAGAAACTACAAAAAGATGTGGAAGAGGAGGAAGAGATACCTCTTATAACTTGTATAGATCAAAGGTTGATATACCAAGATCAATTCCTTAAATATGATAACTGTACACACAAAATAGTGCACTTCTATGAATCCTTACATGCAAGGAAACTCAAGAATGAGCCCTCACAAATCGATCCATAGCTCTCTATGCATGGAGTTGCAAGATTTGTAAAAATTGC
>MU225546.1:1968870-1995846 GCA_018584345.1 Thuja plicata
AGATCTTCACATGCCTCCTTTTCCCAAAGGAGTTGAACTTCCTAAATATGACAAATACTTGGGTACATCTGACCCTCAAGACCATTTGAGAGAATTTGGTGCTCTCTCCATGGAATTCATACATGACGCAACCTATCTTATGTGTCTTTTCCCATGTAGTTTGGGATGATCAGCTATGGAATGGTTTTCTAGACTACCAAATAGCATCAAGACCTTTGAAAAAATTGCCAATTTATTTCTACAAAACTATTCTCACAACATCCAACATCCGGTTCATATTCGAGATCTTTGCAACTTGAAACAAAATAATGGGGAATCTTTCTTGGCATTTCTCCAAAGATGGAGACAACTTTATACATGATATTCTCACAAGATCCCTGAATCTGCAAAGGTTGATATCTTTCTCAATAATCTTCTCCCCAACTTTGGGTATCAAGTATAGCTACAAGGTCCTCTATCCTTTGATGACATGATTAAACAAGCTGTGCAAATCGAGACATTTATGATCAAGAAAGGAGAATTGACCTTACACAAGGAAAATAAATAAGTCTCTTCTTCCTCAAGCAAAGATAAGTCTAAATTTCCCAAAAAGAACCAAAATGTTGTGAATGATGGTGTTGTAGACAATGTGACTCCTAAGCCTCTTAAGGCTTCCTTTAATCTCACTACCATGATGCAAGTAGCCAAAGGAACTGAAAAGGCTGCGGCAGATTCTAAACCAAGTACTTCACAATTTTCTGGACCTAAAACTTGGGCTCCTAGACCCAAGCGTGAATTCACTCCTTTAGGAGAACCTCTCGAGGTAGTTTACAAGACTCTTGTAGACAATCATTTACTCACTCCATTGAATAATTCACAACCTTATGATCTGCAACCAAGACCCTCTTGGTGGAATGAATCCACTTATTGTGATTTTCACCAAAATAAAGGTCATAAACTAGCTACTTGTCTTAAATTGTGGCATACAATCCAGGATCTCATCGATAGTGAGGTTATTGTTGTGGGAGGTCACAACAAAAATTATGATCACCAAGCTTTCAAATACCCATTTCCTCCTCATGGAAAAGGTGAATCATCTAAAAGCAAAAATACTGATGCTAAGGTCAACTATACTTACACCAATAACGACAATGTCATTAATATGGTTGAACCTGTTGACACTAAATATTGTAATGTCATCATTCTCAAGGGAAAGGAAGATACTTCCAAGTCTAAACACCTTTCATTTTGTGAGGGTCTACACCTCAGTCCTCTGAACAAGGACATTCTCAAGTTAGCACTAATGTTGTTACTTGATCTCGCGCTAAAATCATTCTCAAAGGCCCTGAGCCTTCTCTATCTACATCAACTCAACCTTCAAACAAAGATAAGGTTGAATCTGTTACTAAGAATCCAAAAGTGGGTTCCTCATCTAATGCTACCAATTATAGCATTCTTGATCAATTGCAACGTACTAATGCTCAGATAACTATTTTTGAGCTCTTGAAAATCTCCCCTGCTCACAGGGAAATCTTGGACAAAGCCCTCATTGAGGCAAATGTCCCAAAAGATCTTGATCTTGAACGGTTTCAATCTATGGTAGGTCACTTGACATCCTCACATTACTTGTATTTCTCTGAGGAAGATGACCATTCTTTGAGTCACCCGCATAATAATCCTTTGCATATTGAAGTCATGATTGGTCCAAAGCGTATTCGCCATGTTCTCATAGATAATGACACTAGCCTAAATATTTTCTCTGCTAGTTTCCTTATTGAGTTAGGCTATGGAAAATATTGCATTGATGCTCACAAAAATATTACCATTAAGGCCTATGATGAGGAAGAACGTAAATCCAAGGGGTTAGTTGTATTGCCAATCAGAGTTGGTCCTGTTGAACGAGATGTTGTCTGTCAAGTGCTTAACAATCCTTTGGCATACAATATCCTGTTAGGAAGGCCATGGATCCATGAAATGTAGGCTGTACCTTCCACATACCATTAGTGCATTAAGTTCCCATTCCAAGGTTCTGAAGTGACTATACCTGCCAATACACACTGTGATTGCAATGCCCTCACAAAATCTGCTGACATCCTTGTGCCTACCAACAGAGAATCTATTAAAATCCTTGAGGATAAATTAAAGGAAATGGAAAAGAGTCTTACACTCAAAGAAACTGATATGGGAGGATATTAGATTGAACTTGTGCTATCTATTACATCTTTGCCTTTGTCTCCCCATTCTTTTGGGAGACCTTCTGAGAGCACTAAACCTTCTATGGTTCCTCCTCCAACAAAGTATGATGGCACCTTTGTACAAGCCATAGTACCATTAGAAGAAGAAGCTGAAAATAGAGCTATAAAAGCTTGGATCTAGAAAGGAGAAGACAATTCTAAAAATACTCCTCCTTATGACATAAATCTGAGCAATATGGAAAAGGTTTATCTATTATACAATATTTTATCTATAAAGGAAATGGTCCGATAGGTGTGAATCATAAGGGATTGATTGCACCACTTGAAGCTATTGGTCACAGAATACATGACCCTACAGGTATAGGCTTCCAGAAACTCACATTCCAACTGGGAATAAATAAGTTTGTACCTCAAGAAGATAAGAAACCAACGCCTAAAGAAACACCTAAAATTGCAGAACCTGAAGACATCTTTGATGAGGATACTTTTCCTTATCCTATCCCTCCAGATTTGGTAGCATTCTTTGTTGAGCCAGATAACTTTGTACCACATGTTAGTATAGTAGACACTGATAGTGATTCTGATACCACCACTTCACTTGCTCCATTAACTTATGAAGAGTGGAAAGACATATATACTCTGAAACCTAGTCATCAGGGTGATTTATACATACCACCACCCTTTCAAGAACAGTTTGACCAGGAATTCCAATCACTGCTCATTACACAAGAGACAACTAATGCTACAAACACTACTGAGGTACCTAGGTCAATAGGTGCTCATCTGACCATAGCAGAGGTTCTAGGTAGAACTCATCCCAACTAGGGACAAAGGGTGGATTTCACTCATGTTCTTGACATGAGACCTAATGATGAAACAGACTCCCATGAATATGAGTTTGACAGCTTGTCATATGCCACTTTTGAGATAGATATAGATACAGCTAATGCATATGAAAACCTTCTCGAAGTAGGTGAACGGTCTAGTGTAGGGTCACATGAGTCTGAGTCCCTAGATGTTAACATGTCGTCTACTACGGTCGCTAGGAATCAAAGGAATTCAAGTATACCTCTAGATGAGATCGCTTTGGGTCTCGACTTTCTTGTCCATGCCTTTGATGATTATACCATGAACACACTTGAACCCATCACTCCTTTTTCACTTCACCATCCTAAGATTATAGACTATAACTCTACCTCCCCATCTAATGAAGTCCTTACATTCCATAATGATTACGCTCTTGCCTATTACCTACACGCGGTCGAACCTGTAACATCCTCCACTAGTGAAGAAAGTGTCAATATGACAGAGGCAGACATCAAGTATCTTAGTCACAAAATAAAAAGAAGAAAAAATAGTCACTCTAATGGTGAAAACCACCTTGTGGCACTATCAGAGCCAAAAATAGTCAAAATAAAAGACATATCCAAGGGTGAAAACCTCTTCGAGGTGCCCAAGGATGAGATACTTGATGCACTCCCAAGTCATTTTTAGGAAAGATCATTTGTTCTTATTGAACCAACTCAACCTATCAACTTGGGTACAAAGGAAGAACCTTAGATCATTCACTTTGTACAATCACTATCAGAGGTAGAAAGAGAGGAATTCACTACATTATTTAGAAGCAAAAATATTAACTTTGCATGGAAATATTCAGACATGCCAGGGTTAGACCCTAATCTAATCATGCACCATTTGTCCATTGCACCAGCTATTAAATCCGTCAAGCAGAAGCTTCACAAAATGCATCCACACATAGCTCTACTTGTCAAAGCTGAATTGGAGAAATTGCTTCAGGTAGTGTTTATCAAAGTAATTGATTATGCCTAGTGGATCTCTAATATTGTTCCAGTATCAAAACATGATAAATCCATAAGAGTCTACACAAACTTCAGAGACTTGAATTTTCCATGTCCTAAGGATGATTTTCCATTTCCTAATATTGATATGATTGTAGATATGATGGCAGGGTATGAAATGTATTCACTAATGGATGGTTTCTCTGGCTATAACCAGATAAAAATTACACTAGAGGACCAAGAGAAAACTGCCTTCACATGTGCCTGGGGCACCTTCTATTGGAATGTCATGCCCTTTGGAATAAAAAATGTCGGTGCTACATATCAAAGAGCTGTTACCACCATATTTCATGACATGATGCATAAAACAATGGAAGATTATGTGGATGACACTTTAGCTAAGAGCATGCACCGAAAGAAGCATCTTTCTGATCTAGGTCCTATACTGGATCGAATGGAACAATTTAGTCTAAGAATTAATCCTAAGAAATGTGCATTTGGCATAACATCTGGAAAAGTGCTTGGCTATATCATCTCTGCCAAAGGCATTGAAGTGGATCCTGCAAAAGTACAAGCTATCATGAAAATGCCACCACCAAAAAATATCAGACAAATGAGAGGACTTCAAGGCCAACTGCAATCTATCCAACATTTTATCTCTCAACTGGCAGATAAGTCACAACCATTTACCAAGACTTTGCACAAGGGTGTGGCTTATTAGTGGAACAAAGAATGTGATGAAGGGTTCACACAAGTCAAGCAGTATCTTGCAAACCCCCCAATCTTGATGCCTCCCATTTATGGGAAGCCACTTATACTTTACATATCTGCTACGGACACATCATTGGGTATCTTATTGGCTTAGGAAGATCAACACAACAAAGAGAGGGCTATCTATTACATTAGTCAAACTTTGGTATCATATGAAACAAAATATTCTACTATAGAGAAGGCTTGCCTTGCAGTAGTGTTTTCTTCACAAAAATTGTGGCACTATATGCTGGCTCATACTACACATCTAATTGCTAAAATTGATCCTTTAAAATATTTTCTCAGTAAAGCTACCCTCACAGGTAGACTATCTAAATGGGTCATGCTTCTTAGTGAGTTTGATATTGAATATATTGAAAAGAAATCCATTAAGGGCCAAGCAATAGCAGATCATTTGGTAGAATCACCTCTAGTTGATCATCAACCATTGCACATTGAATTTCCAGATGAGTCCATAATACTTCTTACACATCGCTCATGGACTATGTTTTTTGATGGTTCATTTACCCAACTGGGGTCAGGAGCTGGGATACTATTCATTACACCTCAAAGGTACTCTTTACCAAAAGCATACAAGATGTTGTTTCCTTGTACAAACAACTTTGATGAGTACAAAGCCCTAATCAATGGTATGAAGATCGCCCTTGAGTGGAGAGTCGACGAACTAAATGTTCTTGGTGATTCACAGCTAGTCATCAATCAAGTCAATGATATCTATCAGACAAGGGATGACAACTTGGTACCTTATAAATGGTTGGTTGATGATATAAAATAGTATTTTACTCATATCACATTTCAATAGGTTCTGAGGGTAGATAATAAAGTAGCAGACGCCATGGCTACTCTTGCCTCTATGCTATAGATGCCTAAAAATGATTTTAGACATGAATTCCTAGTGGAGACATTACACTACCCAGCCTATGACTCCCCTAATTCCCGAATGATCTATTCTATTATAGGACATGACTCATCTCGCTACCATCACATCTTTTCTTACCTCCGTGACCAGATCGTTCTGGATACTTACTCCTGGAATGAGAAACGTCACCTAATCTGCAGTGCTTCATGGTTCGTCATCATCGCTAATGACTTGTATAGACATGGTCTAGACGGTACCCTCCTTAGGTGTTTAGAACCTGATGAATCCAAATGAGCATTAGTAGAGGTGCATGAAGGCATCTGTGGGTCACACTCTAATGGCCTGACATTGGACCGTAAACTTTTTAGAGCTGGTTACTATTGGCTAGATATGGAAAAAGAAGAAACACTATTTGCTAGGTCTTGCAATCAATGTCAATTACATGGCAACTTGATTCATGCTTCGGCCAAGGATCTTATTCCATTCATTACTTTATGGCCATTCCAACAATGGGCCTTTGACTTGGTGGGTTAGATTTACCCTTCGTCCTCCAATGGACATAAGTTTATAATCAAAGCTATGGACTATTTTACTAAGTGGGTGGAGGCAGTCCCTCTCACCATTGCCAGTGGAAAAATAGTAGGTATGTTTATTCTTAACTACATCATCTGTAGGCATGGTGTACCCTCAGCAATTATCACTGATAATGGGGCACAATTTAGAAATAAGGATTTGACAGAGCTATGCTCTAAGTTTAAAATTACTCAACATTGGTCTTCCATCTATTATCCTCAGGGTAATGGACAGGAAGAAGCATCCAATAAAACAATCCTTAAGATCCTGCATCACACAGTGCATAAATCCGGATGAGATTGGCATCTCCAAATCAATCCAGCCCTCTGGGCATACAGGACAAGTATAAGAACACCAACAGGGGATACTCCCTATGCTTTGGTTTATGGATCCGATGCTGTGCTACCAATTGAGGTCGAGATTCCTTCTCTGTGAGTCTCTCTAAAAGGCCTCATTACTGATGAAGATACTAGAATATCTAAGCTACAAGAGCTAGAATTACTTGATGAACGTCGCCAAGTGGAATTTGATCACCTTAGACCATACCAGAAGAGGATGTCCAAGAGCTATAATAAAAAGGTTAGACCAAGAGATTTCCAAGTGGGTGACCTCATTCTGAGGGGGAACCCTAAGAATCAGCAACATCGGATCCAGAAAGGGAAGTTTGAACCAAATTGGCTTGGTCCATATATTGTTATTGCATCGTTTGGGTCTGGTACCTATCAACTCTCTACTACTGAAGGAGAAAAACTCAAAGAGCCCATCAACGCTCTTCATCTGAAGTAGTTCTACAGCTGAGACATCTTCAGTGTGCTCATGTATATACTTAAGTCCTGAAAAAATTATAAAAATCTAAAAAAGTCCTAAAAAAAATGATCATCTTAGTGAAAACCTAGCGATAGGCACTTTGATGTATCTCCAAAAAAATTATATATTCCAAAAAATACAAAAAAATTAAAAAATACAAAAAAAGAGAAAAAGAGAAAAAGTACCATTGATGAAAACTTGGCAAACAGGCGTCATGGTAGCAAAAAAAAGAATTTATGCCAAGAAGGTGAAAACCTAGTAAGCAGGTGCCTCTTGTTCTGCAATGCTATATCTATCGCCACACCACTTGGCTTTACGCATTTTATTTCATGCATTGCTGCTTTTCTGCTTTCCTTCTTACATTAGCTTTCAGCTCCCATCAAGACACCAACTCACATGGACTAAAACTGGTCATACTCTTAGGGCAACCCTCCTGATCTAGGGGGCACTGTCCTATTATCTTTTAGGATCTTCTTCAGATCAGTCACTAGTGGTTCTCACTGTGTTTACCCATTGTCACTTAGCTTATACTGATTTTTCTTTCCTTGAGAATCTCTCTTACATCAATCACCAGTGATTCTCACTGCGTCTACCTACTGATGTCTAGCTTATACTATGATCACTTCATTTGAGCATCTCTCTTGCATCAGTCACCAGTGGTTCTCACTGCATCTGCCTAATGTCGCTATTCTATTGAGATTGCTCACATTTGTTACAGTTGGAGTTGTACTTAAATTCTCTATCTATCGATACATAGTCTTGACGATTCTATGCTTTATTTTGTACATATCTTTCGGTCACTTTTGTGACACTCTGGTCCCTTTGCGAACCCTCCTGACTTGTCATTGATTCAGTGCCATACGCTTGGGGGTAATCACATCTAGTTTTCCCTTGCAACATACATCAAGTCAATCATCATTACTTGGGGGCATGGCCCCCCATTCGATCACATCTTTGGTTTACACTCGAGTCAGTAATCTTTTCACTTCTCAAGGACAACTCGCTACTAACACAAACTGGTGTTTTTTAACACCACCATAAATAGTGTTTTTTAACACTATCTTTGGACACATCTATGTTTTTCAACACACATCGGATATCTCAAACGTAAACATCTATCAATAATAATCAAACACAATGCACTCACAAGCACAACAGTGTTTTTCAACACCTCTAAACATGAACACATTCACAAAACTTTGAAACATGTTGAGCTATGCTTGACTATTTCTTTGTATGCTATCTATTCTCATGGATTTCATTAATATTTTCTTTGTCTACTACTTGTTGGTGTAGTCCCGATGATCCGACAATGTCAAATAAATAGGGTGTATGTGATAAGAGCTCCTACACTAAGGTGGAATAGCCTCACATCTCTTGATCTTGTTTATTTGTATGCCATGGTGAGGTTGGTACTATCTCCTTGCTTGTTATTTCTCTGTTTGTTATTGTTTTGTTTGTTATTGATCTGTTTGTTTACACATGATCACACTCATGGTTATCTTGGCTTTGAATGCCTCGATACTGGTGTACTCTTGCAACATTAACTGGAAACAATGTTCATGTCATCTTGGCTTTTGTGCCCTTGTTCTTACATTCATTTCCTACATTTCATCTGATGAAGAGTCGTATTCATATCCTTATGGTTGCATTGTGGTGCCAGTAAGGGTTGTATCAACTTTGATGTTCCAAAAAAATGCTCAGTGATGATGATTTTAAGATGGTTCTCACAACCATGTCCTATAATTGCACTTTCATATTGCATCTAGCATAGAATTGCATTTTCATATTGCATCTAGCATAGGATTGCATTTTCATTCTAGACTTGCATTGTGGAAAAAATTCAGTGTTCTCTTCTTTGCATTCCCCTGGGTTCATACATAGGGGAGTTCTTCTTTAGAGTCTTGGTTTCATCATGACTGACCAAGTGTTTGATCCTCGCTCTCTATCTTCAGCTATATGCTCAACCCATTTTCGAGATTGAAATCAAAATCTGACACTTCTATATTGCTCAAAATTGCATTTTAAAATTTTTGAGACTGACGCGATCAGACGCTTGTGTAGTCAATTTTCTGACATCACTTTCTTGTCAGAATCATATCGTATCATCATTTTCTCAAATCTTTGCCTTTTTTTCTCAAAAGTCAACTCTAGTCAACCCTAGTCAAACTTGGTCAACCAGACCTCAACATCACTCAAAATTGATTTTGAATCTTCTGAACTTTTCTGTAATCTATTCTGAGTTATTCTTGATCTCCGACTCAACATCTATCTATGATTTTTTTCTCTCCATCATCATTATGACATGTCATATTTCTATTTCACTCCTGAGGGGGTAGGATGATTACATCATTAAATCTATGTCAATCAATCTGATATGATTTTCAAAAGTCCTCATTTCTAGGGGCATCTCATCACTTGGGGCATGTTCAATTTTTTGCACCTCACAGTCAAAACTAGATACTCCACAATCAATAAGGGCATCTTTGTTCCTTACATCTTATCATCTTTTAAGTATCTGAGCAATCTAACTCAAATTCTTGAGGATCAAGCTCCATTCAGGAGATGATTCTTGAAAACTATCTTTTTGGGATAGGTATCGGGGCAATCTAACCCTGACTCCTGATAATCAAGCTCCATCTTGGAGATGATTCTGAACCACTATTTACCATCTTTTTAGATAGGTATCGGGGCAATCTAACCCTGACTCCTGAAGGTTAAGCCTTGTTCTAGGGATAGCCTTGTGAAAGATGTCAATCTAACCAGTGTCTGGGCAATCTAACCTAGATATTGGAGGACTAAGCTCTGTTCTAGAGATAGTCCTAAAAACCTCTATTTGCTATCTTTTGAGATAGGTATCGGGGAAATCTAACCCTGACTCCTGAAGGTTAAGCCTCATTCTGGGGATAGCCTTGTGAAAGATATCTATCTAACCAGTGTCTTGGCAATCTAACCTAGATATTGGGGGACTAAGCTTCATTCTAGAGATAGTCCTAAAATCTCAATTGATTATCTTATGGATAGGTATCGGGGCATTCTAACCCTGACTCCTGAAGGTTGAGCCTCATTCTAAGGATAGTCTTGTTAAAGATATCAAATCTATTTAGGTATCAAGGTATTCTAACCCAAATTCCTGAAGATCAAGCTTTGTTCTGAAGACCTCCCTCAAAAACTCTATTTGACTGATGTCTCGACAACCTAACATAGACTTTGGAGAGTTAAGGTCTATCCTGGAGATGACTCTAAAATCTTTGCATCAATCAATGTTCAAATCTATTCTTCTGTGCTTCAGGCATCAAACTATTCATTGAATCAATGCACTGCTCGCACATCAGATCAAAGAGGGGCAAAATGTAACACCCCAAAATTGGCATCTTGCAATCCTAACCAATTTTGTTGCATTTATCACTCTTCTAGATCATCAAAATCCTATTCTACTGGGCAATTCTAAGTTTCAACTGACTCTACTCGACCTAAGTGTCAAATGCAGAAAATCCTAAACCTACATTAATCATACATTATGTTTAATTCCTAAATATCTATTTAGCTAAACAAATCTTATGATCAAATTAATTTAATTAAAAAATTCCTAGTACTTTAATTAAATTAAATTCACCCTCTTTAGCTAAGACACATGAAAAAGGAATTAAATAATATTTAATTGTTAGATAAATATTCTCATTTCAATAATTGAATTTAATTATTCAAATAATTGAGAAAAAGAAATTATGAGGTCATATTTATTTAATTAATTGGATAATCTCTCAAAAATCCTTCTTTTATTCAGAAATGGAAACTTTGAATTAATTGTGCTTTAAAGAGAAAGAAAACAATTTAATTCAAATAAAACAGAATTAAATCAAAAAAAGAAGACTTGCATTGTGGCAGCAATTCAGTGTTCTCTTCTTTGCATTCTCTTGGGTTCATACATAAGGGAGTTCTTCTTTAGAGTCTTGGTTTCATCATGACTGACCAAGTGCTTGATCCTCACTCTCTATCTTCAGCTATATGCTCAACCCATTTTCGGGATCGAAATCAAAATCTGACACTTCTATATCGCTCAAAATCGCATTTTAAAATTTTTGAGACTAACACAATCGGACGCTTGTGTAGTCAACTTTCTGACGTCGCTTTCTTGTCAGAATCATATCATATCATCATTTTCTCAAATCTTTGCCTTTTTTTCTCAAAAGTCAACTCTGGTCAACCCTAGTCAAACTTGGTCAACCAAACCTCAACATCACTCAAAATTGATTCTGAATCTTCTAAAATTTTCTGTAATCTATTCTGAGTTCTTCTTGATCTCCAACTCAACATCTATGTATGATTTTTCACTCTCCATCATCATTATGACGTGTCATCTTTCTATTTCACTCCCGTGGGGGCAGGATGATTACATCATTAAATCTATCTCAATCAATCTGATATGATTTTCAAAAGTCCTCATTTCTAGGGGCATCTCATCACTTGGGGCATGTTCATTTTTTTGTACATCACAATCAAAATTGGATACTCCACAATCAATAAGGGCATCTTTGTTCCTTACATCTTATCATCTTTTAAGTATCTGAGCAATCTAACTCAGATTCTTGAGGATCAAGCTCCGTTCTGGAGATGGTTCTCAGAAAGTATCTTTTTGGGACAGGTATTGGGGCAATCTAACCCTGATTCTTGATAATCAAGCTCCATCCTAGAGATGATTTTGAACCATTATTTACCATCTTTTGAGATAGGTATCAGGGCAATCTAACCCTAACTCCTGAAGGTTAAGCCTCGTTCTGGGGATAGCCTTGTGAAAGATGTTAATCTAACCAGTGTCTAAGAAATCTAACCTAGATATTGGAGGACTAAGCTCTGTTCTAAAGATAGTCCTAAAAACCTCTATTTACTATATTTTGAGATAGGTATTGGGGCAATCTAACCCTGACTCCTGAAGGTTAAGCCTCGTTCTGGGGATAGCCTTGTGAAAGATATCTATCCAACCAGTGTCTTGGCAATCTAACCTAGATATTGGGGGACTAAGCTTCATTCTAGAGATAGTCCTAAAATCTCTATTGATTATCTTATGGACAGGTATCAGGGCATTCTAACCCTAACTCCTAAAGGTTGAGCCTCATTCTGAGGACAGTCTTGTTAAAGATATCAAATCTATTTAGGTATCAAGGTATTCTAACCCAGATTCCTGAGGATCAAGATTTGTTCTAAAGAACTCCCTCAAAAAATCTATTTGATAGATAGCTCAGCAACCTAACCTAGAATTCGGAGAGTTAAGCTCTATCTTGGAGATGGCTCTAAAATCTTTCCATCAATCATTGTTCAAATCTATTCTTCTGTGCTTCAGGCATCAAACTATTCTTTGAATCAATGCACTGCTCACACATCAACTCAAAGAGGGGCAAAATGTAACACCCCAAAATTGGTCTCTTGCAATCCTAACCAATTTATTTGCATTTATCACTCTTCTAGATCATCAAAGTCCTATTGCACTAGGCAATTCTGAGTTTCAACTGACTCTACTCGACCTAAGTGTCAAATGCAGAAAAACCTAAACCTACATTAATCATACATTATGTTTAATTCCTAAATATCTATTTAGCTAAACAAATCTTATGATCGAATTAATTTAATTAATAAAGTCCTAGTACTTCAATTAAATTAAACTCACCCTCTTTAGCTAAGACACATGAAAAAGGAATTAAATAATATTTAATTGTTAGATAAATATCCTCATTTCAATAATTGAATTTAATTATTTAAATAGTTGACAAAAATAAATTATGAGGTCATATTTATTTAATTAATTGGATAATCTCTCAAAAATCCTTCTTTTATTCAGAAATGGAAACTTTGAATTAATTGTGCTTTAAAGAGAAAGAAAAAAATTTAATTCAAATAAAACAGAATTAAATCAAAAAAAGAAAATAGTTAAAGCAGGAAGAAAATAATTTATTGAATTCTTTTTAATAAAGCTTTCTAACTTTAACTGGCTTTTCTTTCTGTTTTATTTCATAGAGGAAAGTTTCTATTCTGATCATCTCTGAGTCTATAAAAGAACTCTCAGTCTCTCATTCAAACCCTTCCTAAATTTTTGATCATATGCATTGTTAGAATACTGAATTATTGTCTCATTTCTTAATATCTCATATAGAATAATTTCATATTGCAATAAGATAGTTTCATTTTCTAGAATAGTTGCATTGAAAATCATGTTTTAGATTATCTTACATCTCTCATTTCTTAGAATAATCTTGCATTGTATTGCATTCATGGAGATAAATCTTTCGTTCCTAGATTGGTCTATGGTTGTGAGACTCTTGTTCTGAGAGCAATTTTGAAAACCCCGTCTGGATAGAAGACAACAGGTCGAATCATGCAAGCAGACAAGATGAATAATCTCATATTCAGTCTTGTGTGTACCTGGTGAAGAAGGACTATGTTGAAGTGTATGGTGAGTTAACAAGGCCAAATTTACCACATACAACAGGTTGGGGACATGATAAGAGGATTTGGATACAACCCTAAGTCCCGAGCACTAGTAATGTGGAGCTTGGCTCCAAAAGATCAAAAGCTAGCCCTTTTGAACATTCAAGATAAGATGGAGGGTAAAAAATTAATCTGGTCAGTCCAAAATACTGGGGATTTGGAGATCTCCCAAGTGCTAGCACACTTTTCCCAACTCAATGAGGCAAAAGCAGTCCAAATTGCTAAAAAGCTAAAGAAGCTAACTAGTGACACTAGTGACATTGTTAAGGACAGAGAGTTAGGGATAATAAAAATTAAGGCACAAGAGAATCTCATAGCTGATCTTACTCAAAAAATACTAGATATTCCATAGGTTTCCCCTACTGAGCCCGAAGAGGTACATGATATAGAGATCCAAACAGAGGAAACAGGGGAGATAGCAGCTGAAAAAGAGCAAGAGGTCAGAGAGCATAATTGTGTAATTTTGGGAGCATTGACATCAATTTTGCAGCATATGATAGATAGTATTAAGGATAAGATTGATGTCATGTATGGAGCCTATGGAAAGTTGTCAGGCCTTCAAATAGAGGTAAATAATTTTATCTCAATTTTGAATCCTTACTACTCAACTTGGTCTGGCAGGACAACACTTTTTTGAGAGATTGGAATCTATGCAACCATTGAGGTTAGACTTTCCAGAAATAGTTACCTTGATTGGGATAGAGATAGTGTAGATTGGAGCCACCTTGTCATTCTTCAAAGGAAAAGAAAACCAGATAGAAGCAAGGTTAAATATGTTTTGTGTGAGTTACAACAGGTTTGTGCCACCCATCAGAACCAATGACAATAAGATCAAGCCATTAGGGCTATGGGGCTCAGATTTTGATAATGTGTTACCCAATTTAGATATTTACATATCTAATCAAGGAGAGATAGACAAGGAGAGGTACAATAAGATTATGGATGAAGAAATAAAAGTAGAGACTGATTGTAATAAATTCATCATATATGTCAAAAGCATAACATATGCTAGGTGAGAAAGACAAAGGCCCAAATTGAGAGTATACAGAGCTTTGAGTGGCCAAAGGAGGAAGATGTAACAACATGGGACATCATGACAAATCCCAAGAAGAAAAAACCTCTAACAATTGACTTGGACAATATGGATGAGCAATAGAAGGACACATGGCACCTGTTCTGTGAGCATAGGAAGGTTAGAAATCATAAAGAGACTAGTGTAAGTTATCCTGTATTTGCGGTCACTAGATCTTATTACAACTACCATATGATATCCTGAACATATACAAACAAAGGTGTCAGCATCCACAAGAAGACAAAGGAAGCTCAGATCTTATTCTTCAGTTTTGTCCTTCCACCACTTTGAGTTTTTTAGTCTTTTTTCTTTTCTAATTTTTTAGGGTTAGGTCTTCTAAACCATCCTGAGATTGTAGCATCCTTATCTTATGTATTCCAAGATGGTTTAGGCCTATATACAGAGTTCTTGTATCATTTTGGAAAAAAGGTTGGAAGTTGGAAATTAATGAAATATATTACAAGGTAGACTACTAAAATTTGTTTGAGCCTTTGTACTATTTGTCTATCTATATGTATTTGAAGCTTTAAGACATTGATACAAATATTTTGCAATCTCTTTTTTGCATGTTGGATTGTCTCTTTTCATTACTGTTATAGTTCTTGTATGTTTACTTGTAAGGAATTTATACATACTGATCACAAGGTGGTTGTGCAATCATTTGTAAGCTCCTTCAAGGAAGGATTAATTATTTCAAGGGACCCCAGAGAGATTAGCATTATTTTAAGGATCTGATGATATAGTTGTAGAGAGAGGATAATTTGTAAGGAATTTTATGTTTGTTGCAAATGTTTTATTGATCACCTTTTTGTGGAGCTATACCATATATTGACTCATAGCCCAAAGATAAGGCACTGGTTTATAGTTGGCTAAGTAATTGTTCATTATCCAACTAGTGTTTTAATTTATCAAATCATTCACATTTTCAAATATACATTCCATTCAAGTAATTGTGTTTAAGGAATACAATTTAGTTTACTGATTCCTTTAAGAGAGAATAAAAATAGGTTATCCTTCTTAAGGTTCATAAGAATTGAAAAAAGAAGAAGGATGAGAATCCTTGTTACCTTATTAATTGTTGTTGTCAAAATACTAGTATGGTTCATTAAGCTATGTATCAAAATATTCATAGTCATTTACTTATTGGTCCATTAAAAGGAATTTTAGCAATTCAGTAAGAAGATAATCAACTTATAAGATACTGTAATTCAGTAATTATCCATAGGTAATACCTGCCTGAGTTAGTGGATCTCAAAAAAGAAGTAGGAGATAATAGTTTCCCCAGATGTTATCTAATACCCTCATCAATTAGCCTTTCTTTTACATGAAATAGGAGTTTGCATTCAAGTATACAACTATACTATCATATTAAAATTGTTTCTGCAAGAAAAAGTGCTAACAAACTGCTCTTAAACATTGTAAGTATCACCGATGGAAGTAATGTCTTCACCGATGAATTCAGTCTTCATACACCGATGAGTTGGTAAGCATTTATGGCACGCATTTTAGGGAAACGACTATAAATAGGGCATCAAAATGACTCATTTTTCATGACACCCAGAGGAGAGCAATGAAAGGTGATTTTTGAGCAGAAAGCAACCAAGCTACAAAGCAATCACAACTCAACCTCTAGCACTCCAAAGAAGTGCAGAGATCTTTGCATGCACAAATAGTAAGTTCTTTAAGACCAATAACTCCATTTTTATGCATTACACAGAAGCCCTAATTTTTTGAAAATGGCATCGACTTCATGAACCATGAAATCTAAGAATGCAAAGAAAGATGAGTTAAAGCTCATCAAGAACACAACATGTGAGGAACCCAATTATAAGATCCATCTAGAGGTTGCCTCACAACCCAATGACGCTAGTGCATTTTTGTGCATTCTAGCTAGGGTTTTGCTGGTTGAAGATGTTTGAACCTTCATACACTAAGAGATTACAGAGATTGGAACATTAGAGGTAGAAGAAGCTTACAAGAAGCTTTGTAACAATGATGGAACACTTAAGGAAGAACATAAACACATTGAGGTGAAAGTGCTCACCAATGCCCTAATTTTTTGAAGGTCTTCAAAATCGATTGGATTCAGTTAGTGTTGAGCATAATTCATAACAAAAAGTTATGGTTAGATGATCCGAAGGCAATAACCCAAGATTTCATCCATGCAGTCACTGGTTACCCCATAACTGATAAAGTCAAAGCACTAAAGCATCCACCAAAGGAAGAGACCAAAAAGATGACAAGAGCCAAATGGGATGGCCGAGGATTGAAAGTAACAACAATTATTGATGATGAGATTAAGTTTGGTGCAAGTGTTTTGGGTTACAAACTCTTCCAGGAAAGTAGATTAAACAGCATAGCATCAAGTGCAGTGGACACTGCCTACAAAATTGTGAAGAAGGGTGCATAGTTGGACTTATCCGAGCTACTCCTGACTCAGTTGAAGGAAAACCTAAAGACAATTAGGAATGCTAAGTCAAACACTTGTAGGGTTGGCTCTCTAATAATGTGTATCTTCTTCTATTTTCAAGAAAAGTTCCCATCAATAGGAGATGTAAAATGGGACAGCACCAAAACGGTCAACATACAAATTAGTGAGCACATAGCTGCACTAGGAGATAAATTTGAAACTATCATGGATGAATACTTCAATGTATTCAAAGACTGAATGCAAAAGAGGGTAAGAATACTCGAGAAACTCATTGAGAAATATAAGGATGAGATATGCTTCATGGTTGACATAGACAATACTTACGTCGAACCTGTTGTAGCAAGGACAACATGGTTGCAACCATTGGAATATGAGATCAACATTGATATTGCAACAAAGGAAATTGATGCCTTAATCAATGAACCATTGTACAAGAAGCAACCAAGGTTTGGCACATATGAAGAGGCCAAGACAAGAATTAAATCAGGCCTCATTGTCAAGAAAATAGTCAAAAAGAAAGACAAGATGGTAAAGAATCTCAAGAAGATTCTGTCAGTAACTAAGGAAGAAGCTAAGGAAGGTGAAGAAGCTGAACAAGAGGAAACTGAAGAATAGATATCTGTCAGTAAATATGAAGAAAAGAATAACTCTGAGGAAATAGAGTCAGATTCGCCACCTCCTCCACCATCTAAGAAATAAAGGACAATAGCTTCTTCAAGGACTAGAATCCAAACATCCAAAGTCTCTACTCCTTCACCTATGAAGAAAGGAAAAGTCATGACTTACAAGAGGAAAGCTCCCACACCAAAAAGAGGACAAAACAAGAAGGGAAGGAAATTCATCAGAACCTGAGAGGACATAGAAGACACTGAGCAGGATGAAGCCATAGAGGCATAAAATGTCAAGGTTAAAGAACCTGACCCTATTGATGACATTTGTGTTTATATTGCAAATTCTGGATCTATTACAGATCCACACATTATAAAATGGAAGAAACTAAATCAAGATGATCAGAATAAAGTTGAGGAAGCCATGATAGCTAAAATGTACAACTTCAAATATGTACCAATGCAATTTGAAGGAAGTTATGTACCAAGGGAACTATTGGATAGATTATCCTCTCGTTGGACATTTGCATTGAAGAATGAGAAAGAGATCAGAGAGAGTACTTGTTTCTCTAATGCCACCTGAATCTAAAAAGGTAGAGATGGATGAGATGGTGGAGAAATGCAATAAGGAATTCTCACCAAAGTTGAGGGCATATAAGTTTCTTGAAGGCAAGTTAATTGAACTTGAAAAGGATAGCCACAAGAAATGGTACAAAATCATGAATAGACCTATTGAGGAAGTAAGCCCTGACAAATACCTTTAACAACAAGCTGTTGACAAGGCAACTAAAGATAATACATCCATTGATTTAGACAAACAAGAGGATGATACAATAGGGAACAAGATGAAAAATGTTGTAGATGAGATATGGGATGATGCCAGAAATGACAACATTGTGGATACTAATGTCATTGACATTACCAATGACCCAGTAGATGAAATCAATAAGGATGAAGATGTCACTATTGCAAAAGACACAACCAATGAACATGACACAACAATTGATACTGCACAAGTGAATATTCCAGACAACATGCCTATATTGATACAAGCTATCAATATCCTGCAAGAAACAAGCAAATCACTAGAGAAGGATACTCCAAAGGATGCAAGAGAAGAAGCTAAAAAGGACAACACCGATGGTCAGCAAGACATCGGAGATACTCAAGATGTAACTGACACTAACAAGGTTACTGAAGGAGATAAGGACAAAGATGCGGAGACTCAAGACAAGAATGAAGAAACCAAGACTGATGATGCAAAGGACACCAATGAAGGAGACAAACCAAAAGATGGTAGTCCTAAGAAAATAGACAAAAGTGCTACTGATGATGCTAAGGTGAATGTGGAGATTTTTGTAGACACCCAACGAGATGAAACTGACTCCAAACAAAAAAAAGAAGCACAACAGGTCACATCATCAAGAACATCAGAAAAGGATGAGAAATAGGCAATGGTGCTACATTCTACTGAGTCACAAAAGAAGAAGAAGAAGACAAAGAAGAACAAGTTAGAGGTTACACTAGATGAAATCATTGAAATACCGAAGTGTGACCCCTCTACACTTGACATTGACACATTACAAGAATATGGAGAGATATGCCAAAGGAAGGCATTGCAAGAGAAGCTGAAAAAACATCACAGGGACTCCATGGTACTGGAGACAACATGCAACATGCTACATAAAATAGTGCCTGATGTTGACATTGATCAAAACAAGCCTATAATTGATCAACTAGCTACCCTCACCGACGCAATCACAACTCAGAACATTGATGCTAAGAAGGCAATTAAGGAGAGAGCTAAAATGGAGTACCAACAGAAGCTAATAGAGAACATCAGCCAAGAAGTGGTAGTGAGTAAGGTAAAGCTATTAGAATTCATATCCAAATTAGATCCCATCATATATGAAGCTATAACCTTGATTCAAAAGCTGAGCACAATAGAAAAGCTCACTAAAGAAAATAGTGAAAATATAGAAAAGCTAGATGCAGATCTAGCAAACAGTGCTAATAGCTTAACCACAGATGGAGACAATGCAGTCAAACTACATTATGAGAATATAAATGAGGTAAAAAGGTTAAGGAAGGAGCTATGGGAAGAAGAAACACATTTTAGAGAAGAAGTAACCGAGCTACAAGCTCAACTTCTGCTAAATCTTACACTGCTCCACCAACATATTAGTTTTGCAAGGCAACTGATAGGAACTCATGTGATGTCTGTAGAAGACAACATCTATGACATGCATTCAAAGATCACACTTTAGCACATGGATCTAGAGAACCTTAAAGAGAAATGGGAGAAAATTATGGAGGACATGAAGTCTTCACATTCCCATATTTTTGATAAGCTCTAAGGTAAATGACCTTTGCCCTTAATATCAAATGAAGGGGGAAATGATATAAGTACAAAATAAAAAGGGAAAATGTTATGTACATTCATTCAGATGGGAAAATGGTAGATATGTATATGTATGTTCATAAAGGGAAAATGATATGAAGAATGAAAAGATATCATATGTACAGATATACCGGCATATACATAGGGGGAGTCATTAAATGACTAAGAATTATATATGTTGTATATACTTAACATTTTGTTAGTATTATGCACATATCATTTTTTGATACTAATGTCAAAGGAGGAGATTGATGACATTAATTTTCCATTAGTATACAAACAACACTTTCAGTAAGCCTACACCGAAAGATAGGAAAGAGAAAACCAAAGATCAGATTAAGAGATCACCAAAGATGACTAAGTACAGAGAAAATCGATGACACAAGTTAGTGTGTAAACTGAAAATCAAAAAATAGAAAGATAAAGTGGAACCCGACAGAGGAACCCAAAATGCAAGTTACAGTGTAGACTAACAAGACAGATACAGTGCAACCAATAGACAAAACTGAAGGACAGTCAAGCATGACCGACAGACTGAACCAAAAGTCAATTATAGCCCACAAAATGTGGATCTGACTTCCACGTCAAATAAAGCAAGTGTATTATATTTTATAGGATATTTAATTGTTTTAAATCCATTTCTTTAGGGAAAAGATACATGAATGTAAGTTATTTAATTAGTCTAACTAATTTAAAACACATAGACTAGGAGATCTACGTATAAGTTGTAAACCTAATCTTAGAGTTAACATTGTTTTTAGCATAACTCGAAGTCAATCCATCTATAAATAGATGATGTAATCATTCATTAGAATATGTATGTGAGAAGAAAAAAGAGAGAGGAGAATAGAACAAGCACATATATGGATTGAATTGAGAGTTTCAAGAACTAGAATAGAAAAAGAAGGATTTGGTTAGCAGAACCAAGAACAGAGGAAACCGATAATCAGAGGTATTAATCAATCAAAATTAGGTGATAATATTTTTCATGTAAACTACATAGGATCTATATCAGCAATAGGAGATTGCATTTACCAGGTCAATTTTTAATTTTCTATCATCCTAACAAGTGGAGAAAAGTGTAAAAATCCTTTCAAGGAAGATGGATTTAACAGCCCAACATCAAATCTTTTAACTGAGTGCACACTTAATAGTGTTGCTAAAGCTCTTAATATAGAAGACTTTAACAGGTCTCCACCAATACTCCTAATAGGGTAGATTAGCATAAGTGATCAAATTGTAAGCCTTAGCCAGCCCCTTCCAATCTGCAGATAGTGAATTTTTGTGGGGTGCCATCCCCACCATAGTTTTTACTTCCTAACATGAGTTTTCTGTGATATCATATCTTGTGTTATGTGTCAATTAATTTCATGAATGTTTCTATGAATGATTCTCATGTTTATTAATGCTATGAATTGATATAACTCACATCAATATAGTTTAGATCAGATTGAATGGACATGCATTTGATTACAAAGGTTAATTGATTAAAGGATACAAAAAAACTTAGAGGTATTGATTCACCCCTCCCCTCTCAGTACATACTTCCCATTAATCCCAACACTATTTGATGTTTAATTAGCCTAACTATGCAATTGGATAAGTTCTTGAGGTGTTTTTTCATGTTTTATGTAAGAAGCACAAAAAATTGCAAAAGTTGTCAATGTTGTCATTGATAACATTGACAATATTTCTTGCAATAATGTATTTTAGGGAATTAGAGGGTTCTAACTATTTGAAACTATCGGGTTAGTACCATGGAAACCTATATAAGACCTCCCTCAACCTTGTGAATAGGTTGGTTGTGTTTGATAATCTATTGTACGGACTGGGTTATTAATGAAACATTTACAGTTACTGTATTTCTAGGCATTTTGTATTTTCATGGATTAGATTACCTACTGTAAATCTTGATTATGTTAAGATAGTATTTTTTGAGATTTTTTGTGGTGATATATTTCTATTTAGCATTGATTTAGTTATTTTTGTAAATTCTTTTTTTTTTAACCAGTCGCTAGTCTGAACCAAGCCACTTCTGGAAATGGGGTCATAAGTGCTCTTCCCACTATGGATTTTGCACGGGCCTTTGGGATTAGGGAGATGACTCCATGTAAATATTTTATAGTGAAGGAGGGGCCCTGGGAAGCAACGGAGCTATTTTTAATTTGATTCCCTAGGCGAGCCAGAGATGCATGGCTAGGGATCACATGAAGTTGCAGAGCTAGTAGGTGGGATTGAAGGCATTGATTGCTTCAATTAGGGATTATGGAGAGGTATTAGAGTGTTTGGAAGAGTCCCAACTCAGAGGATAAGATTGGGTGAGGTGTTTTGAATGGAAAGAAACAAAGTCTTTGTGCAGACAGTGTAAATGCTTGAAAACCTTGATTTTTAGGCATGATTATAGGAGCCACTGTATAGAAACATTTGGGAAGAAAGATCTAGAAAATATTTAGGGTCTTGATAAAGGTTATCAAAATCCATTTCTAGTTTTCCAACTTGTTAAGGATTTTTGGAAGTTATTTGGGAAAAACTGCCTGATTAGGCCTAATGCTTGTAGCCCTATTTTGGGTGAATTTGACTTGGTTCTTGGTACTCGTTTTGGGTTCCATGGTAAAGGGTGTTTATGAAAATTGGATTGGATCCAATTAACCATATAGTGGAATACCTCTCCATATGGAAGATTTCTTGATCAGTTTGAATCAATTTGTGAAGATGGGCAAGAAGATCTCTATGGCTAGGTGTTGAAGTAGTTTGATTTTATTGTTAGTGTACTCAAGTTGAATTGGAGTGGGATCTTGTGGAAAGGATCCTTGAAGATTAGGGTTAGTGAAGAACCATAATTAGGCTAGATAAGAGGCCTATTGAAGACCCTAGTGGAGGATAGGGTAGCATAACAAGGCTTGTTGTTACATTAGATTATGGTATAAGAAAGGAGGAAACTTTGATTTGAAGACTTTTATTGATGTTGATTGGGTAGGAAGTGTTGATGAAACAAAGAGAACAAGTGGTGGAGAATTATTTCTTGGAAAGAGGCTTGTCTCTTAGACAATCAAGAAATAGAATTGCATTTCTTAGTCTATAGTAGATGTAGATTATGTTGTTGTTGTATTAAATTGTTCAAATATCATATGGTTCAAACAACTGTTGTCAGGTATGAAGGAGGAAATCAAAGAACTAGTTATTATCTACTTCGATAACACCAGTGCTATTAGCCTTTCAAAGAACTTTGTGATGCATACTAAGACTAAACATATTTCCATAAAGCATCATTTCTTGAGAGAATTGGTTGAGGAAAAGGAAGTAAGATTGGAATATGTGAATACTAAAGAAAAAATTGCAGACATATTCACCAAACCATTACCTAAGCATGAATTTTTATATCTTAGAGGAAAGCTAGGGGTGATTCCCCTAATGAAAGATCACTAAAGTACTGTTTAGTGATGCATCAACTGAGCTACATAATAGATTTAACATGTTGATGCAAATTGTCAGGGCTTATCACATATGAATCAGTACAAACAGGTACATTAATGATGACATGTAACTGATTGAATGTTTGATAATGTTAAGTTGAAGATGATGCAAGACAATAAATCAGTTAATGGTATGTATTTTCATTGATGTCAACTTAATATCATCTATACGGTCATATACATAATGCCAGAGACTTTAAAGAATCAATGGAACAGAGATTATGGTTTCAACAATGCATAAAAGTCAAGTATTCACTAAGTGATAGACAACACCGATGGAGTGCACACCATCGGTAGAGGAAAAGAAAAAGTCACAGTGATACCCGACAAGTAGAAGATAGTGTTTCTTGATGAAACAAAATTATAGTGATACTCGGCGAGTAAAATCTAAGGATGCCTGATGGATGGAGATCCCGAAGCTAACTAGAGTCACACTGATAGAACTAGCAGTTGTCACTGACAACTAACTACAGAATTGACTGACAGAACAGAGAGTTTAGAAAATGAAAAAATATCTAGCTGGCAGAGCTTAAAGATAGACTTAACTGGTAGTTTTATTTGTTTTATTCAACCAGAGTTAAGTAATTGATTTAAAGAAGATTTGTATAGTTGGCAAGAAGATAACTATGAGATAAATCAAGAGTTAAAGCTTTAAATCAAATTGGGTGGATTATTTTTCATGCCAAGAATCAAGAACCAAGAATCAAGAATTAAGGAATATCATGTCTATATAAGAGACAAGCATAATTCATTTCCATAATCACAATCATTCACATACACAGGAAGGGAAGTGAATAGAAAGAGGATGCTGAAGAGAAACTAATGAAGAAGAACTTCATATAGTCCTGATCAATCAAGCTGAAGGAGAGCTAAAGAATTCTGTGGACACCGACGAATAGTGAAGCACAACATCACATAGAAGAAAGTGTGGAGCACAAAGAATTGAATTGATACATTGATCAAAGAGGTATTGTACTTAAATAGATCTGAAAAATTTGCAATTCAAGTTGCATTAGAAACACGTCATTTTTTTTCAGTTTAACCATTGAAGCATTAAGTATCTTAATAGAGCAGGACTTAACAGTCTTTTATAATTGAGGTATATCCTAACAGATTTCCAAAAATTTTATCATGAAGATAGCATTGAGTTCCCGATACTGACACATAGTCTAAGAAGGAGGCTAATACAGTTAGGTAGCACCAGATATGCTAGATACCTATTGTGCCCATAGAGGTTGATCAATATTGGTAGCATATACATGCCAGATATCAAGTGATAGACTCATATTAAAATCCTCTAACAAGGTCACACCTAATAGTGTGTTTGTAACCTTTAACAGGGTTGGCTCCTAAGAGGGCTCACTTCAGAAGAGTGAAAATTTGGGGTACCGTTCCCAGTGGTTTTTCCCTTAATAGGGTTTCCACATTAAAATCCATGTTTTATGTGTGTATGGCTTATTACTTTATTGTTTTACATTTCACATATGCATTTCTGGTTTGATTGGTATACTCTGCATATTTACTGAGTATCAGTAAATAGTTTTACTACTTATCGGTTATCAAGGAGAATAAGGACAGACAAGGTAAATTGACAGATAGTTAAATTATTATAAGTATTTCATGGCATCCATCTTGTAGGGACTTAATAATCTGAGGTGTATTGATTGGTGGTTAAAGTTTAAAGGATAATTTTTGAGGCCACTGATTCACCCCCCCCCCCCTCTCTCAGTTATTACTAACAATTGGTNCTGATTCCCCCCCCCCCCCCTCTCTCAGTTATTACTAACAATTGGTATCAGAGCTTGTGTTCTTAGAAGGAAGGTTTCAAGGCATAAGTAAAGATCACAAGATGAACAGATGAGATACGCCCAAGTTGAACAAAGACAACTTTGCTTCATGGAAAAGCAAGATAAGACTCCACTTATCAGGTATTGGTAATGATGTTACTCAATACTTAGATACTGAATATGTGTTGTCCATAGGACCATTAACAATAGATCAATTAAGAGTAAAGCATGAGCACAACTACATGGTCATAGAGATTTCTTCCTCTCTCTCTGATGTTGAATTTGAAGATGTCAAAGATTGCACAACTTCAAAGAAAATGTGGGACAAACTGAAGCTTGTATATGGAGGTGATACAAATGTTTTGAGAGCCAAAGCAAAAATCATTAGAGGAAAATTTGATGATCTCAAAATGAAAGAAGGAGAAAACATCACATAATACACCACGAGAATAAAAGAAGTAGTCAATTCTATATGAGGTGTTAGAGGTACACTTGAAGAGGAGAGAGTGGTAAGTAAAATCTTAAGAACCTTATTGCCTGTATATGCTATTAGAGTTTCTACTATTCAAGAAATGAGAGCAGTAGAAAACAATATAGTTACTCTTGATATTTTATTTGGTAGACTGATTTCATTTGAGATGAATAAATTTGACAATAGTGTCTTACCAAGTTTAGAGTCTGCATTTAAGTCTTCTATGAATATAAGCAAATCCAATCATAGATGCTCATCTAGAAGGGAAAGTGAAAGTGAAAGTGAAGAAGAAGATATAGATGAAATAGAAGAACTTATGGCTAGAAGAATACAAAGAGGCAAATGTAAATACAAAGGCAAGTTACCACTTGTATGCTTTAATTGTAAAGAGATTGGACACTTTTCTGCAAGATGTCCTAACAAAAGAAAAGATGATAGAACTAATGATAGATCTTTTGAGAAGAAATCTAACAGAGGTGATAACAAAGATTACAGAGGTTAACGACAATAAAAAAGAAGAGATACCTAAGACTACAAGGACAAAGGCAAGAAGGCTAGCTACCTAGCTGCTTGCAAAGGTGAAGATACTAACACTGAACCTGATGATGACATCAAGATGGTATTTGTAGCTGTGAAGGATGATTCAGATGAAGATGAAAGGTATGAAGAAATTGCACTCATATCTAAGGTTAGTAAGAATGATATCTGGACTATAGATAGTGGCTGCACTCACCATATGACCGGTGACAAAGAAATGTTTAACACTTTTGAGTATTATAATGGTGGTACAATAAGAATGGGAAATGATACACCTTGTCCAATTGAAGGTAAAGGAACAATAATGCTGAATAACCTGATTAAATGTGAAAATGCTTATTAGGTAAAAGGATTGAATTATAATCTGTTGAGTGTTTCTCAGCTAAATAATTCAGGTCACAGAGTAGCATTTGAAAACAAGAAGGAAAGATCTTCAATGAATCAGGAAAACTAATTGGTACCGATGAACAGACTA
Organism: Thuja plicata; assembly: GCA_018584345.1. Classification (NCBI taxonomy): domain Eukaryota; kingdom Viridiplantae; phylum Streptophyta; class Pinopsida; order Cupressales; family Cupressaceae; genus Thuja; species Thuja plicata. Next base: position 1,995,593 of record MU225546.1, read on the forward strand.
AAGGTAACTTATTCTATCTAAATGATACTAACACCACTTACTTAATGAATAGAAATGAAGACATATGGTTGTGGCACAAAAGATTGTGTCATGTGAATTTTGACAACATGATGAAAATAAGTAGAAGAAGAAGTGTAAGAGGCTTACCAACAATGACAAAGCCAGACAACATCATGTACAAAAATTGTCAAAAAGGTAAAATGACAAAGTCTAGTTTCAAAAGTAAAACCCATACATCTGATGATATTCTAGAA
>MU225546.1:2010411-2023072 GCA_018584345.1 Thuja plicata
AAGGAGTGAATTTGGGGATTTTGATGCTAATGAAGGTTTGGGTCTAATTCCTTTTGTATTTAGGGGTTTTGAGTCATTTCATGTTTCTTCCCAGGAGTTGAGCCATTGGAAGCATGTTTATCATATATTTTCTTTGTAAATTGGGGTCTTTTTATACATTTTTTAAGGCCATAGTGTGAGGACAGTCATATATGGTCCAAAGGAGTCCATAAAACCCTTTTAGTATGTTGTGTAAGAGGATAAAGGGTATCTGAATCTGCAATTTATTTTGTTAATACTTTGTGAAATTTCAGAGTTAACTACAAATTACTCTCGCTGCAGGGCTACAAGGAAGGCTATTAGGCCTATTGGCAGTTTGGTGAAGAATTGAATGCTAGGAGTGTTGGGTTGGGTCTGGAACTTTAAAACCACTTTAATACACCCTAATACCATCTAAATACACCAAATATATCATTTATTTGCACCTATAGTAACCTTGGGTGAATTGAGTCTCTTGGAGTTAGTATGCACTTGGAAGGGTAGTTCATTGGTAGTCCAAATTTGTGTATCACTTATCTTTCTTATCATTCCACCAACCTTTCCATTGCATCAGATTAACAATCTCCCCCTTTGATATTAGTGGCAAAAACACACTTATCATTTCAATTCATTCCATCCAAAATGTTTCCTAAGTACATATTGTACTCCCCCTAGGAATGTACATCATACTACATACAAAAAATTACATAGTATACATGCCTTAAAAAAATATTTATATTGATACCTTTACTGATCTCCTTATACTATATCCTTGTTAGTACTATCAGATTCCCCCTTGTTTTTTTCACTGATTGTAGGTGGGGTCAAGTTATACTTGTCCAAAAACTATTTATGAAGTTGTAAGGTGGACACAAATGCAGAGTCCCAACTATCCTTCACAAACTTCATAACCTCTATTTTCACTTCTAGCTCGGCAGCTAGACTTACTAAACTTTCTCCAGTGGAGAGATGAGAATCTCTCATAACCAATTCATTTGTAGATGATAGTTCTTTCTGAATGACCTCTAGATGAGGTATCATGCTTGTCTAAATAGTAATCAATTTGGTCCTAATTCGACCATCTTCAACCATGAGCTCAACTATCCTCCTTTGTGCATAATTCAATCTATTAAAATGTAAGGAGCTCTTGCTAGCATCCATACTCAGTGAACTTCTAGTTGACTGTAATTCTAGTTGCAATTTCTCTAAAGCCTGTAGATTATCCTTTGTGAAGAATTCAACATTAGATAACCTTTTATACAAAGAATAAACATTTTTTGCAACTTCCTCCAAAATTCCTACAAGAGGAGAAAGTTCAACCTATTTGACCGCAATCTCTCCTGAGATTTTTTCTAGTACTTTATTCTTGAATTTCCTCTCGGACCATTGCAACAAATTTTCATTGGCTTCAATATTGTCATCATTTACCTTTTGCACAATATGAACTAAATATTCAAGAATAGGTGCTTGAGGGTTTTCATCTTCCATGTCAAAATCTTTTACAAATATGTCTTTGATTGCATGTAACACTTGGTTTTTCTTCTGCTCCCTTTTTAGTTCCTCCTGTCTTTTCTTCCTCTTAAGTAGTTCTTGAAGAGTCTCAATCTATTCATAAGACAAAACATTGGGATCCCATGGTGGAATCACAATAACTTCATCTAATGTGACATCAAGAATCAGAGACTTCTTCCTCATAACTTTCCTCCTCTTAAATTTAGGTGAACTACTGCTTGACTTTGTTTCTACAATACCTTTTCCTTTTTTAGTAGTAGTCACCATTGCATCTTTCAATTCAGTCAAAATTGCCTACTGATCAGGCATGCCTCCTATTTTAAGTCCTGTGGGAGTTGATGATGCAAAATGTGGTAGATCAACCAACACTTACACTGCCTCTTTTTCTTTAGGCTCATTTTTAGTATCCCTTATCTCCTCACTACTATCTAGAACTGATTTCACAACCTCTAAAATAGGTGAATGTTGTGTAATTACCTCTTGTTCATTTGATTTCTCCTTTTCTGCTTCTTCTTGAGAATCTTTATCCTCAGGTTCCTTTTGAGTTCTCTCTTGATCTTCCTCTATACTCTTCTCTCCTTCAACCTCAGTTGCCTTAATAGGTGATTCTATAGTTGAGTCTCTCATCTCATCTTGACCCTTGGCATCCAAATTGCTAGAGTCATCAATTGTCACATCAATTGGACTGTCAATTATCAGATCAACAGTGTTAACTATCTCTATTTGTTCTTGTGATGCTGCTCTAGTCTTGTCAAGCTCAGTAGAAATTTGAACTGTTGATTTCTATGGTACAAGGGTGGATTCAATCTCTTTAGCCTTCGGCTTAGATGTTCCTTCATCAATTTTCTTCTCTTTGGGAGTAATCAATCCAAAAATTTCCCTCCAAATCCTAGTACTCTACTGTAATATCCCTTCAATATCATTTTTCAAAATAGCACAACCTCTCTGTTTAGGTATGAATTTATGCTTATACTCTTCAACAAATTTTTCTCTATGTTTCTTGGTTAGCTCAGGAATGACTTGAGCTAATTAATGTGCCTTCCCTTATCTATCTTTCAGTTGTGAGTGCAAATTCCCATTTGCCAGATAGAAAATTATATAACTCACTTGGCACATTATTTCCTATTGCTATAGGAGTTAACTTGAAATTGCATATACTGTCTAGAAGAGCTTCCTAAACTTTATGCTTATCTTCTACCTTTAGTTTTTCATACTTGATAAACTTAAAACTAGATAACCCTACAAAATTTCTCAATTTTTTTCATACCTCATTAATATCTATGGGTCTCTTGAATGATGTTGTTGGTATGTTGCTAGGTTCATTAGTTTCTGTCTTTTCTTCATCACTTTCTGGATCCAAATGTAGTTTCCTTCTTGGTCTCTTAGCTTGTAGTCTCAGCAAATCCTTTGTTACAAATTTTGTCTTCGATCTAGAACTACTCTCTCCAATCTTATTTACATAAACTTTTGTTTTCTCTACTGGTGATGTGACAATAGATGCCCTTGTCCTTGGATGATTTGCAATGGGAGGGGTAACTCTAGGTTTTGCTTTACTCAGCTTGGTTACCTTGGCTACTGCTAGTCTCTTTCCTTTTGCGTTAATAGTAATCCCTTCTTCAGATTCACTGACTTCTACTTCTTGTTCCTCAGATACATCTTCTCCTTTTCTAGTAGATATGTCTAGAGGTGCATCCTCGAGCTCCTCATCACTCGGAAAGCCAACCATCTTTTTTATATTTTTCACAATCTTTTTACTCTTTCTCTCCATGGTTCCTACCTTAAGATTCATGGATATCTTTTCCTTAGCTTCATCATAATTTCTGAATGTTTTTTCTTTTGTAACAATCTCTTCTACTAGGAATGTTGTGATAGCTAATTATGTTTCATCAATGTTAACTTCATGGGGAAATGGCTCCATCCATGATACCCTAGGTGTCAAAGCCTGAATGTAAGTGTAATCTGTATCGACTAAGAAAAATATCTCGTCATAGTGCTTTTCCACAAGTGAATTGGGAATTCTGGTCCTCAACCTCATTCTCTTATTGAATTCCACAAAATAGTTTCTCATAATACTATTGAAATTATTACCTAATTGCTAAATACATTCACTAATCTGTATAGTAATAGGTCTGTCCTTCTTCCAAAAAATATTTCCTAGAGTAGGAAATGACTTTTGTACATGTAATAATATACACATTAGCAAAGAGCCAAAATTACATGACGAGCTTTTAGATTTTCTAATTGATAGTAAGTTCTCAGCTAGTTGTGTCAATTGCAGCTTGGCAAGGTTGTAGGTGTGATTATTCTTCACTATCTTCCATGCCTGGTCCACGACTGTGCAGGGAACACTATCCAGTCGACTCGACTGATATAACTTGTGTGCAATCACTCTTACTCCAAATTCAAGTTCTAAATCTTCAATTGTAGAGATATTTATACCTCTATTATTCCATACAGCTCCAATTTTAGCTGCTATCTCTTCTTTCTTTTGATCTCTCATTGTTTGTTTACCGCTGATAACATGATATCTAGTAACTCGATGAATAATATCTTTTATGATCCTTACTGGTCCATTGTCCAACCACATATGCATATTATGAACTTATCTTAGGACAACCTTAATCCATTCATCGTTGAATTCTGGTAGAAAATCTAAGGCACAAGTTAACCCTTTCTCAGCTAAATGCTTGAATTTTTCTTTCAGAATTCCATTTGCACATAAATTTTCATAGGATCTTCTCAATTCTTTATCACCCACTTCACCAATTTTAACTATGTAACAGGATCTAACATCATGGATCATAAGTACCTTTGGTGGGATTGATGAGAGGGCTCCATTTAGATCACTTAGAATTGTACTTTCAGGAATAGCTCAAAAGTTAGGTGGTGCACATGCATCACTCCTTACTAACTTAATTTGATTCAGATCCTCCTCCATTCCTTTAACTGGTGTGGAATAAGTTGCAGCCATAATCTCTAAAATTAGGGTTCGAGAATGAAGAACAAGGTATGTCGGTAAGTAACACTTCGCACTGTTCAACTTAGGGTTGCCAACAGCACGCTGTCAAAATTTTTGAAAAAAAATTTACTAAGATCAATTTTACAACTTCTTCCATTGCTCTTTGAATGCTGAAAATCGCAAGGTAAAATGAAAAATAGACTGTTCATCCTTATATAGACTCAAAAGGTCAAGATAGGTAAGCAATAATTATTTTTCCTATTAGGTTAGTGCAAGCTAGCTATCATTGGCTGACTAACACAACTTGCATACCACTCAGCTTACCATACTTGGCCATCACACAACTTACTCAGCCAACAAACTCAACACCTATAGTGTAGATAACTCTTCTCAGCACTTGTCACAAACATGTCCCGGTGCATCTTGACATATGCAGATATGGACTTTGGCACATTTACATATTAGGAACTGATGTAAGATTTGAAATTTAAATGTAGTTCCTTACATACCTCTATTTCTCAGTTAGAGATGGTGTGATCACCTAATCCATTGGATTGGGTGACCTCGGCTTTAGTGGATTCACTATTGCTCAGCTCTATTTTCCTTACCCATGTCTGGTTCATCTATGCTCTTATTTCTTCTATAGTAGGAGCAGGAACACTTGTCCTACACTCTCTCTTAGTGTGACCTATCTTCAAACAACTAAAAAAGACTAAGCTTCCATTCATCCAACTCTTATATTTCCCTCTGAAATGTGTCTTTAAGAAGTCTTCAGGTGCATGTCCATATTCTTCATAGTAATGACAACTTTTCCTTGTATTATACTCCCAGTTGTAAGTGTTGCCTTTCTTAGATGCTTTTGTTTGTGTCTTTGATGTCCATTGTTGTTTAGCATTAGATCTACATTCTTGTTCTTTATGACCATGTTTTTGACACTTGTAACAATAACCATTAAATCTTGGTTTGGGAGGTGCATCACTTACTTTAGCCCAACATTCATGTGCTTTATGTCCAAATTTCTTGCAATTGAAACAGTAACCATTAAACTTAGGTTTATGATTTGATGTACCTTTCTTGCTTTGGAAAATGTTTCCTGTATGACCTAGTTTTCCACAGTGGTGGCAACCAGGCTTGTTGTGCCTTTTCTTTTCATTCCTCCTTTCACCATTCTTAGAAGATTCTCCTTTCTCAGCAGATGTCTTTGGTTCAGTGTGACCTAATCCAGAAGAGTCCTTTGACCTCCTTGATGCTTCCATCAGCTTCTCAAAATGAGTCAAAGCTTCATTAGGATTATTCAACCTTTCATTCAGTTCCTTCTCAGATATCAAATCGTCTTTCAATTGATTGTTCTTAGATCTCAGATTCATCATTTCCATATATTTCCTACTAATCTCCTGATTTTCAAGTAGCAGTTGATTCACCATGTCAACCTGATTGATTATCATTATTTGCACATCATGTGTCCTTCCATTAAGTCTGATAGTTATCACTCTTTTATCTTCTTCTGCCATAGCTTTGTCATCTTTAGCTTTCTTCGTTTGCTCCACTACTTCACATAGTCTTACTGCCTGCATTTCTTGTTCTCTTTTCAAGTTTTTGACTTCTTCACATAGTGCATTATTCTTTTCCAGTAGATTTGCAATTGTTGCATCGCTCTTAGTAGAATCTCCATTCTGAAATAGATTTGCAATGTTATCTTCTTGGTAATGAGTATCATTCATTTGTTTGACCAAATATTTCCTAGCTATCAATGATTTCTTCAATTCATGTCTTTCTATCTCAAGCTGATGTAATGCTAGGTGGATCTTGATCTTCTGATTCTCAATGACTTTACCCAACTTGTAAACCTCCATCTCAAGATCTGTACTCACAAGATGATTAAAATCTTTTGTAGGTGAACTGTGCTGTGATACCAATTGTTGGAAGTACAATAATGGGAAAGCAAGATACTGAGAGGGGGGGCTGAATCAGATCTTAAAAATTAACCACTTTAAACATATTGATCCACATTCATACATATATGAATTTAACCTAACATTAGATAGCATCAATAACATGAAATGTGTAACTCATAACACAGAATGTTGGTAACCCAAAAACCCAAATAGGTAAAACTAGGGTGGGGATGATACCCACAAAATCTTCACTACTGCAGCAATAAAGTGTGTCTATTAGGGCTACAAGAGTTTGATTGCAACATGAAATCTACCTGGTTAAAGGTCTGTTATGTTAAGAACTAAAGATCATTACAATCTACCTTGTTAAAAGATTTCAACTTACAGTAAAGTAAGCACTCGGCTAAGAGATTTAAAATGGTCTGCTAGAACCACTTTATTAAGAGATTTCACCTGATACACCTGTTAGAATGTTTTAAGTAGTGATCCTTTGTTATGCACTCAGATGTTGATGATAGATTTTCTCTTTCCAATACCTTTTGTGATCTCTCAATCTGATATGTCTTTACTCTGCTTTTCACTGCTCTATCATTCTGCTTGATCTAGGCTTCTTCTCAAAAATGACTTATTGTTCATCTCTCATGAACACACAACCCATCTCTGTATATCTCTCACTCACACACATTTTCTAGGGTTAGAAGCAATCTTATATGTCTTTTTAGATCTGGCAGCGAGATCTAGATCAACGATCAAGATCTATAATTTATGCCTCCAATGCATTCTGATTTCCTGATTGGCTCCATGCCATGCATAGTATAAAACAATTAAATGCATAATTAACTCAGTAGACAAATATTAAATGCGTACAAATGTCAGCCCAAATCTCATACAAGTTAGCCTAAACCATTTACATCAAAGTTTGAATCAATCCTGACATGTATGCAAAAACTATTATGCTCGGCACTTAACATCTCTTTTGCTTGACACTTAATATTCTACTTGGCTCGGCAAGATGTAACTCAAAAACCTAAAACTTGCTCTGCAATGTTTAGCTCGGCCACAGTGATAACCAACTAAAACTGCCTAAGTAAATGACTAAGTATAGGTCACTAATCATCAAAAAAATGTAGGGATTAACATCTAGGACCACTATATTACCTAGAACCCAAATCATGAAACTATTGTGTCAAGGATTCAATTTATAGAGATTTTTTATAGGGAAAATTATTATGGAATCTTGAAAAACTAAGTAAAACCTATTTAGAAATACCTAGGGCTCCTTCCCATAAGCATAGTAAAAGATAATTAAACATTATCTGGCCTTAACATAGGCATCTAACCTACATCTATTAAAAATTTGTTCACTATTGGTTGTTTCATCACTCTTTAATGGCTCCCTTAAAAATAGAGTATATAAACTTGGGTGTTGTACTCTAGGTAGAATGCAAATGATAAATGACAAAATACATAGACACACAAATATAGGTTGTCCCTACAAAAAATTGGATTCCTATCTATGTAATATTCTCCTAATATTATTTGTAATTGTCAATGAAACTAAAAAGGTTTCTAACTTTATGAATGCAATTGTGATTTATCATATAATAATAATAATAATTAAATATCCATGCATCTCATGTTCACTAGGCATCCAAATCATTCAAAGGAACATGGAGACACATGAAAATGACTTTGTATTCCAACGTTAATATCACCTAATCCTAATAATTTTGGCTTGCTCCAAAATAATAAATATATTATTTTAAATAACATATTTATTAAAGGAAAAAGAGAAGGGGAGGATTTTGGCATCCTAGATGAAGCCATAGGAATGTAAAACTATTACTAGTGGCTTTTTAATACAAAAACACCTTTCATAGTTAATTCCCTATTAGTCTTCTTAAACTAGATGAAATCAACAAAGAAAGCTTGTAGAATACATTAAAATAGAAAAAAATAATCAACAAGGCTTAGGATACATGTCATAAAAGGATTCGTATAGTAGCATTTTCAAAGCTTGCAAACCCTATCCATGGTCATATGATTTGTCAAAATTTTTTTACCTTCATTATGTTATTCCAACATGTGCCTTTGTTTGAATATTATGATTCCTACTAAAATAATGCACAACCTTTAAATGTGATATGAATCTACTAGTCCTTAACATTACAAGTAATTAGCAAAAAATGTAAAATTTCAGCCCCTTAAGTGAAAATTTGAACTCATCTCTAAATTGAAGGCAATTAAATAGTTTTGAGAAAAATAGGTTCACATGAAAAAATCACACAAATTAGCTGACTATGAAGATTTCAAAAAAAATAATTTCATAGAAAATTGTTACCATATTCATAATATATACATGATAATTCTTGTTAGAATGTGAAGTTGATGCTATTCATGTTTTTTTCATTAATGGTTTTAATTGATGTCAACATATCTTATGCATATTTACATTTTGGTTTTGTCGGTTGATGTGTACCAATTTCCTTTATGTATCGATAGAGGTTTTCACCGAAGGATGTTCCTATCATTGGTGGTTCTATTCATTGTGCAATATATGGTGGATCAATTATTCCTATTTGGAGCATGTTCACTTATGTTTTTCATCGCAACAGTTACCATGTACCGTGTTCATCTTATCCATTGGAACCAAAGTATTTGGAGGTGGTGTAGTGTGTTTCTATACTTGAGGCATGCTTTATTGATCAAGGTGGTCCATATGTGATGCAGGAGCATCATAGAGTAGTTGGAAATCTTGCATCAACCAAATATATTTCCTTCTTGTTTGTTTTTTGTTTTATTCTAGTTGGAAAATTTTGGTGTTTTAAGTGGAAATCACCCTTGTTGGTTCTTTATCTGATGTGGTTGAATGGATTTGTGATAGACATCCTAGAGAATCTTTATCTATGATCACATCATGTTTTGATCTTCCTTGGATAAGTTATCTTAGTTTTATTTTGGTCCTATTTTGTTCTTATTCCTATTGGAGAGGTCAAGGAAGGTTCCTGATTTCTTATTGGAATATTCATGTACAATCATGCCTTAACTCTTAGAACCTATCTGGGAGCAGTTTCCTATGATTGCATCTCTTTTGTTTGAGGTTGGTTGAGTTTGGATTCATCAGTGGTTGTGGGTAGCATGTCTATTTCTTGTTTAGACTGATCTATGGATTTCATCATGTGGTTGGTGGTTGGTGGTTGGTGGTTGGTGGACCTTAATGTGTGCAGTCTTTGATCATGATTGTTGGAATTCACGTGGACCTATATTTATGATCCTGTGTCTTTATGTTATTGTTTTTTGATTGGTGTTTCACATTTTGGGTCCTGACTTAAATGTTGTTAGACGTTTCCTTATGTTTCAATGTTAGGCCAACCTATTAGTGGATGTGTATAAATGTAATGTGTTGTATGGGTTGAGGTAGATTTGGGAAGTGAGAGTAGCATCCTAAGGGATGATAGAGATAAGAGGTAGAAGATCATAATTATGATCTAAGAGTGATTTGTATTTGGTCGTAACTAGAAAGGCCTTACATCTTGACACGTTTGAAGTTAATTGATGTAATTTTTTGTTGATAAAAATAAAATTTGTTATGTCTAAACTCCTAGCACTACGTTTCTTTTTTATTTCCACTATGTTAAATCTTGCTACAAGGTTGTAAATATCCTTTGGGGATTTATCCTTCCTTGACCGCATCAAGTGGTATACAAGCAAGTTTTTCCATATCTAGAGTGTAGATCGGATTCCACAGTGGCGACATCCTGATTTGGCCTATTGTGTGTGGAAGTCTATGGATCTGACCCGCAATTGTAGAGGGTCTCATTCAAAACTTCTTGGGTTGAAGATGCCTCTGAGAAGAGTTTAAGGAGTCACTGATAAAGTGTTTAGATCTTTGAAGATACAAGTGCAAGATTTACAAGATGATTTTTAAAGGATAACTACATCAACAGTTTATCAAGATAGTGATGAAGAATATGAGGAAGAAAAACACTTTGAAGAAGTCGTAGAAGAAGCCAAAGATTAAGATGAAGTCATATTTCTTAAAGCTATGTATAAGATTGGGAAGAGACCTAAATTTTAAGTTTCTACATTTGATGGTAGCCTTTGACCAGAGGAATTCATTGATTGGATTAATGAGTTGGAGGAATACTTAGCACTTACGAAGAGGTAGAAGATCCTGATCAGGTTCGATTTACAAAAACAAAGATAAAGGGCCATGACATTATATGGTGGAGAGAAGTTCAATTGGAAAGAAATAGTAAGAGAAAATAAAATATTTATAAATGGGATTAGATGGTTGAAAAGTTGAAGTGAAAATTTATTACAATGGATTGTGAATTGGAAATGTTCAAGAATATGGAAGGCTCAAAGCAGACTAACAAATCAGTGCAAGAGTATACGAAATAATTCTATAGAATCATGACTAAGACTATTCATTTTGAGACTGATAAGAAAAAGGTTTCTAGGTATATCTATGTCCTGAGACCTAGTATTCAAGAGGAGTTACTTATGGTTCAAATGACAAAAATAGGAGATGCTTATCAAATGACATTGAGGATTGAAGATAAGATGAACAAGAGGTTCAAAGGTAGACAAAGTAATAGGAAATGGGGTGGTAAGACCAGTGAATAAACTACTAGGAGTAATGTGGTGGAGAATCCTAATTAGATTGATGAAGGATCTAGAAAAAGTAAATCCACTAAGGATTACAATGATGGAAAAAGAGGAAGAGGAAAAGGTGAATCTATGGGTACTTTTTTTCAGTGTGGTGAGAAAGGTCATAGAGATTTTCACTATCCTAAAAGGAGGATTCCACATTTGGATAGAGAAGTTACACTGCCTTCAGAGGAAAGTACAATGAATGTTGCTGAAGAAGGTGAAGTTCTAATCAATATAAGAGTTACTACATGTATTAATGAACCAAGGAAAAGAAGGAATTTATATAGAACTAGATGTAAGTGTAAGGATAAGGTATCTGATGTTATAACTAATGGTGGTAGTTTTGATAACTTTATTTCAGAGGAAATAGTTGGTAAATTGAAGTTGGAGAGGAGGAAACACCATACTCCTTATCAAATTAGTTGGTTACAAGATATATCTAAGGATAGGATTGAAGACCAATGCCTAGTTAGTTTTACAATTGTGGCTTATTATGATGAGATATTATGTGATGTATCTCCTATTGATGCTTTTCATCTATTTCTTGGGAGACCTTGGCAGTTTTATAGGCATGTTGAGTTTAATGGTCATGCTAATACCTATGTGGTGAGGAAGGGATGATTCGAGCATAAACTAATACCTTTGCAAGAAAAAGGAGTTAGAAGATGTTGGATTGTCAGATGTTGTCCAATTGTCATTGGCATACATGAGGAACTAAGAGTTGATTAACATATTATTTGAGTGGAATGAAGGGAGATCTGAAAGAGAGAGTTAAGGAGAGTGATATCTATGAGGAAATTGCAGAGATTAAAAGGCAGATTAATTTTTTGGCTAAGGTGGTTCAATAAATGTTGGCACTTGTAAGTGTTGGACAAAAAGATACAGATGGTGTTGAATTGAAGCAGAAGCTCATCATTTGAACTAGTGTTGATTTGGCTCAGAGAAGTGCCAATGGTAAGAAAAGGCATTTGAACGATTGTAGTGGTGAGCATAAAGAGGATAGTAGAGGTCAAATCCTATCATCTACAGATAGAAAATCTGAGAAGATTGTAGGACACAAGAATGTGTGGATGAAGAATAACTATGGGATATATTTTTTGAATCCCATTAGTGTTGGAATAATGATACATTTGGCATCAGTGAATGCACTTAGTGAAAACACTTATTCGGTTTTGAATGCTTACCGAGCTCATCACTCAGCCCACAGCCTATACTAAGCATTCAGCAAAGCTCACCAATCAAACAGTTCAAACCGAGCAGTAAGGCAGTCACCGAGCATATGAGAAAAATAGCAGTTACCGAGCAGACGGTAGTCACCGAGTCATTAGTCGATGACAACCGAGAAGTCAGTTTCTACCGAGTCACCAGTGGTTACCGAGTGAAAATGTATCTACCGAGTCACCACAGCTACCGGGTTCCAAGCTACACTTCGGGACTAGTATGGACCGAGCTTCTACTCTTACCGAGAGCATGACGATGNNGAGTACAGTAGTGGATGCCGAGTATCAGAAGATCACCGAGCCAGCTTGAGGAACCTAGCTTCTACCGAATCAGTAATACTTTGTTCACCTATGTAAGGCCGACTTAGAAATAAGTTTATGTAATTAATTTGTATGAGGCC
>MU225546.1:2029718-2040900 GCA_018584345.1 Thuja plicata
TGTTCTTCTCAATCTGCTCAATTTCTTCATTCATTGCTTCTATCCAACTTTCATCATTCAATGCATCTTTAATAGTTCTAGGTTCAAATTCACTTAGTAAGCATGTACCTTTGAGTTTCTTCCTTGTCATTACACCTTTTGTCTGATCTCTAATTATCTACTGAGGTGCATGATGCCTTTTAACATATCTTGAAAGTACTGGATCATTTTTTCTAGGTTCTGGACTTGATCCACTAGGTCTGTCATTCTCAAACATCTTTCCTTTTCCTCTGTCTAATGCTCAGGTTCCACCATCTATGACTCAGATCCCTCTGTCTATGACTCAGGTTCCTTTGTCTGTGACTTGGTTCCCTCTGCTTGTGTCTTAGTTTCCTCTGTCTATGACTCAGTCTCTTCTACTAGTACCTCAGGTTGCATAGTTTGTGCTAGTATATTTAGTGGTCGATAGTTCTATTATCCCATCACCATTGCTCGAGTCATAGGTATAGTATCAGGTTAATAATACACAAAGTTCCTCTAGTCTTCAGGCTATTTACTACTCTTCTCTTCACATTTTTCTGCAAACTCATCAATCTTGACATGTACACTTTCTATGAATTTATGAGTAGTAAGATTTAGACATTTGTATGCTTTGCTTTTACATGAGTATCCTAGGAATATTCCTTCATCACTTTTTGCATCTAGTTTTCCATTTCTAGCTTCCTTCAAGATGTAGCATCTACTTCCAAATACTTTGAAATAATGAACATTAGGGTTTATATCCATACCATAATTTAAAAGGTATCCTGTTACTACCTTTCTTCAGTTGAACTCAGTTCAGGGTGAACACTGTAGTGTTGATGGCCTCCTTCCAGTATTTGGCAGCAACATTCTTTTCAATTATTAGAGTTCTGGCACAATCCATGATGGATCTGTTTCTTCGCTCTGCTATTCCATTTTGTTGTGGTGTACCAGGGGCAGATACATGTCTTTTTATTCCTCTCTCATTACATAATTCATTGAACTCATTAGAAATGAATTCTCCTCCTCTATCAGATCTTAGGCATTTTAGTTTCTTTCATGTTTCCTTTTCTACTCTTGCAAGATACCACTTGAATTTCTGAAAAGCTTCTAATTTTTCTCTAAGAAACATGACAATCATCATTCTACAATGATCTGTTAGAGTAATAGTCTATCAGGTTATTAATTAAATCATTATGATCTAATTACTAACTCACCTATTCACTCTAGTTGCTTAAGCTAACCTTAGGTTTTCCCTTTTAGGGTTTCCTGATTCCTTTTATAAGGATTCACCTCTTAGTTTTTTTTACAGAGTTTTCACATCACATTGTAATTGATAGAAACATATTGTTAATATATTATTTTATGTTGCATACGATGTCTCTGGCTTTTTGGCCTCCATAGCCATTCTTCTCTTCTGTCTTTGCTTCTTTCTTGTGATAGTCATGCATGCAAGTGTTCTTGGGTGGATTTGTTTTTCTCAAATCTAACATGGTATCAGAGCTTTCCTGCAGCTGGCTTTTCGTTCTTTGTTGAAGCAAACGAGGGTTTGAAGTTCTCTAGTCTTTTTTGGCATTTTTCATTGGTTCTGGGGGGTCTTTGTTTTTTGAGGCACTTTGGACCAAAACCGACCTCACAATTGCGTCTAGAAGGCCCAAAAACCTCATAATCCATATAAGGCACATTCAATTTGGACACCGGAGCCTCAGGGAGAAATTTATTGGCCTTGCAGGGCCGTACAGGCACATTTTTCGAGAAAAATTTAAAAAAAATCATTTTTTTAATGATTTTTTAATGTTTTCTCAACGCGTGCAGTGTTATTTTTTAGGCACCGCCGTCGCGCCACTGCCGGGCCACCAGTGCTCCACCACTGCCGGTCGGTGGCCGGCCCACAACCCACCCCGCTCCGCGGCCCCCTCCGGCTCCGCTCAGCTCTGCACCGCTCTGGCTCTTGCCGCCCCCTCTGGCCCCCGCCGCCCCTATAGCCCGCCCACCACCAATGCTCCGCGGCCCCCGCCACCCCACCAGCTTCCCTACGCCACCCCGCCAGCTCCTCTGCACCGCTCCACCAGCGATAACCGCCTTGCTAGTGGCGCGGTAGTTTATTTAGCCCCCGCGGGCATATGTGGTTAGGTGACTGATCATATGGGAGACCAGGGGCTTCAGCCTAGCCCCTGGCGTGTGCCATGCACCTGGGGGCCCATTTGTTTTAGCCCCTGGGGCTTAAAACCTAATTTTTGAGGCCTTTCTGACCCCTCGGGACTGTTTTCGCTCTATCTTGAGCATCCAGGGGTCTTTTTCAGACTTCCATATACCGTCAGAAAGATCTTTTCGAGAAATTTTTGATAATGGTAGTTAGGGTTTTGGGTTCTGCCGTTTTGATAGCATTTTTTTCTGTTGAAGTTTGATGTTTGTTTTTGCCTTTCGGGAGTCATATCTGGCTCATCCGGACTCCATTTTTGGCAAACCAGATATCGTCAGAAAGCTGGTTTAGTGAACTATTCAGTTGCAAGGGTATTTTTTCTAGATTCTACTCTAGGTTATCTCTCCTCCAAGTTTGGCAGTTTATGCACTCTAGTGGATTGCTTGGGTTTACAGGTCCTGGGATCTCTTCATCTGATTTTCTAGCTCACTCTTCTTTCTGACTTCTGAGCTTGTATGATTTTCTATTGTTGCATCTTTATTCTGTAAATGCACTGAGATAAAGTGCCTACTTCTGCATTTCTGGGATCTTGTACACCTTGTATGGTTTTTGTACATGCACTCTGTTATAAAGTGCCATGGGGGGTTATGATGATTATGCCATTTTAGGCGCATCCACCTTTGTCAAGTGAGAGTACCTTCCATGACATTAGCCCATAATGTGTGTTGGTGACACTGCCCTTTATCCTGTGTTTGTACTTCTATTGCACTATTGGTGCTCCTGGTTCTTTCTTCTGCAGATGTTTCTGGTATTGCATTTCAGTGTTCCTGTCACCTCTCCCAATTTAGCATTATGGGGGGGTTCACCTGTTGGTTCTATTGCTTCCTGGTTCATTTGATCAGCTCTTCAGACATTGTCTTCTCTACCTGGTCATGCACTTCAGTGGGGGTTCCAACAGTTTCTTCTCACAGAGTTTACAGCTTCATGCTTCAGAGATGCTTCTTGCTCTTTCTTGTTCCTTTCTCTGGGACATTTTTTCCCTAGATTGGAGGCTTATTTCCTTCATCTAGTTCATTTCTGTTTTGGGTACCTGATCAGGCCTTGTTGCCAGGACCCATCTTTCCTGCTTTCTACAGTAGTTTCCTAGGTTTTGCTTCTACCTAAGCTTATCTTAAGGGGGGTGTTAGAGTAATAGTCTATCGGGTTATTAATTAAATCATTATGATCTAATTACTAACTCACCTATTCACTCTAGTTGCTTAAGCTAACCTTAGGTTTTCCCTTTTAGGGTTTCATGATTCCTTTTATAAGGATTCACCTCTTAGTTTTCTTTATAGAGTTTTCACATCACATTGTAATTGATAGAAACATATTGTTAATATATTGTTTTCTATTGCATATGATGTCTCTGGCTTTTTGGCCTCCATAGCCATTCTTCTCTTCTGTCTTTGCTTCTTTCTTGTGATAGTCATGCATGCAGGTGTTCTTGGGTGGATTTATTTTTCTCAAATCTAACAATCATCAACAAATAGAATAAAATAATTTTGTCTAGTATAGCTTATTGTTCCAATTGGTTCACATAGATTAATATATACCAATTCCAAGACTTCATTAGTATTGTAATTCTTTCTTTTGAAACTAGTCTTCCTCATCTTTCTGATTTGACATTGTTTGCATATTGCTAACTCGAGTTTCTTTAAAATAGGAATACCTCTGACTCTCTTGTTCTTGGTTATGTTTACCATATTATCAAAGTTTACATGACACAACCTTTTATTCCATAACCTGATTTTTTCTACTTGTGAAATAAAGCATGAACCTTAAGTGAGATCAAGATAGAATAGATTACCTTTTGTTTGTCTGCTAGTTCTGACTAGGTTCCCTTTACCATCCAGGAGCTTGGCCTTACCATTCATGAATTCCACCTTGACATCAATGTTGTTCAGTTGTGCTACACTGAGTAGATTTCTCCTCAATCCTTCAACCCAATAAGCATTATCACATTTTATTTCTTCTGTCAGAACAATGCAATCTTTTCCTCTTACAGGGCAAGGTTCATCATTCCCAAAACTGACACTCCCACCATCATAGTGTTCAAGATGTTCAAACTTTGTCTTATCACCAGTCATTTGATGAGAACAACCACTATCAATTATCCATGTGTCATTTTTATTTATGTGTGAGAAAAGTGTTGTCTTTTCATCTTCTTCGTTTGACTCATCTTTAATAGAAATATAAACCATTTCTTCTTCTTCATCACTATCAGAATCTTTAGCAATATAACAATAATTCCTACCTTTATCCTTGTATCTTTTGTAGTTCTTGAAATATTTCTTTCCCTTGAATTTTTTGAACTTTTTCTCATCTTTGTCTTCTTTTTTTGGACACTTTGCAACAATGTGACCAACCTCATTGCATGAGAAACAAATCAATGGTATATTTCCTCTATATTTTCCTTTTGCAACTCTTCTTGCAAGTAGTGCTTCAATGATGTCAAGATCTTCATCATCAGATTCATCATCACTGTCACTTTCAATCTGCTTCTCTTTTGAGTATCTATCTTGCTTACCAAGGTTTAGTTTCACTTTGAA
Source organism: Thuja plicata (assembly GCA_018584345.1). NCBI lineage: Eukaryota > Viridiplantae > Streptophyta > Pinopsida > Cupressales > Cupressaceae > Thuja > Thuja plicata. The sequence continues at coordinate 2,034,453 of MU225546.1, forward strand.
TGCAGACTCAAGATTGCTAGAGCTAGGAGAGTAATTTTCAAAGTTGTCCAGCTCAAAAGTTGTAAGCCTTCCCACTAATGTATCTAGAGTTATATATTTATTGCACCTCATCTCTTGAATAGCTGAAACTCTAATAGCATAGATAGGAAGTAAATTTATTAGTACCTAGCTGGCCATTTTTGTATCTTCAATTATTCCTCATGCAGCTCTGATGGCACTCACAATCTTCATGATTCTGTCACTATATCCTGTAATGTCTTCTCCTTCTTTCATTTTCATCTGGTCAAATTGTCCTCTTAGACTTTCTGCTTTCGCTCTTCCTACATTTTCATCTCCTCCATGAATGTCCTATAATTTTTTCTACGTATCATAGGCTATAGGGAAGTCCTTGACTTCATCAAATTCCAAGTAACTAAGTGAAGAAGCTATGTCAATCATCATTATGTTGTGATTCTTATGTTCCATCATCTATTCCACAGTCATAGTCCTTGTTGGTTCCACATATTTTCTCTCCAAAAATTCTTGACCAGCATCACCAATAGTAGATAGATGTAGCTTCATCAACTCCTGCCATGATAGGAAATTGTCTTTGTTTAGCTTAGGGATCTCCCTTATGTAAGACATCTCTGATCTTTATCTTAGGCCTTGAAACTTTCTCTAAAAGCACTTGAAGCTTTGATACCAATTGTTGGAAAGGAGATAAGTAACTAAGAGGGGAGGGGTGAATCAGTTACTCCAAAACAAATCCTTTGTCCCTTAGATGTCTTAAATACTTTAACACTATTGCTTGGTTAATTAAGATATTCTTCTATAACTCGGGTGTCAAAATAATCTTTATAATATCCAATGAAATTATACTTTAGAGATTTAAGTGCAGAAACATAAAGCATGAAACAAATAACATATACATAGGTGACACCAAGATTTAACGTGGAAACCCAATATGGGAAAAACCACCAATGTAACTAGTTACTGTTTTTCACTTTTCTAAAGTGAGCCCTGTTAGGAGCCAACCCTGTTAAAGGTTACAATAACACACTATTAGGTGTGACCTTGTTAAAGGATTTAATCACCCTATGAGGAGTGGCCTTTTTAGAGGTCTTCAACACTTCAACATAGAAATGCTACCTTGTGAGAGGATTTACAAAAATACTGTTAATTCTACTCTGTTAAGAGATTTTAGATCACTGCTACAATTATTAGAAAGTAACAATGAATTGACCTATATGTGTAAGCAACTATCTTTGTTGATTCAGATCTCTATTCTGATTATAACTAAATCCTTGTTGATCAGATTTTCTATTGCACCTCCAAGCGATCAGTATTCAATCAGAATCCTATCTAATTTCACCTTCACTCTTCATATCACAGAATTCCACACTTCTGCTTTCTCTTCTTGCTATCACCTTACACACATTCAATCCAAACTTGACCTTTCATTTATATGGTAAGCTGTGTCAAGTCAAATTGAATATACTTCTAATAATAAATTACAATTCATTCAACTTCATATAACCAATTAATTATAGAATATAAATCATTGTTAGTCGGCTACCACTGAATGCCTGACCAAGACTGAAATTCCCAAGTGACTCGGTCAACACTGAACTTCCTTCAATACCCAACTGAACTCGGTCAATCACTAAATAACTCATTCTTTTCACCAACTATGCTCGGTCTGAATGTAGACATTTGTGTAACATCACTATATAAGTGTAAATACATGTGTAACATTAATGACAATAAACACTTGAATAATTATCTTCAACAATTTACTATCACAGACAAATGACAATTTGATTTGGTACCAGAGGATGAGTCACATCAACTATGATAATTTGGTAAGAATAAGTTCATCTCCTACAGTGAGAGACTTACCTAGATTATGCAAACCAGATAATGTGATCTATAAGGGGTGTTAAGAAGGAAAACAAAGAAGAGAATCATTCAAGGATTTAGTGCACACTAACCTTTTTGGTCCTACCAGAACAAGAAGCTATCAAGGTGAGAGATATTTAATAATTTTCACTTACGACTATTCAAGGATGACTTGGGTTGCATTTCTTAGAGAAAATTTAGAGGCGTTTGAGAAGTTTAAGATATTCAAGGCTAGAGTTAAAAATGAATTTTGTAGAAAGATTAAATTTTTGAGCTGTGACAAAGGAGGAGAATTTTTTTCTAATGAGTTTGAAAGCTTTGTGAGAAACAAGGAGTTAAGATATATTTTTCAGTGGCTAGAACACCACAGCTGAATAGTGTAGTGGAAATAATTAACCAAACAATTCAAGAAGCAACAAGGACTATATTGAAGGAAGAAATTTTACCAATAAATTACTAGAGAGAAGTAGTACATACTACTATGTACACACTAAAAAAAAATTTGTACTCGAGAAAATATGGTAAGACATCATATGAGTTATGGCATGGAAGAAAACCTAAAGTTAAGTATTTCAAAAAATTTGCAAGAAAATGTTAGAATTGGAGAGATGGAGATAATCTTGACAATTTTGTTAGTAGATCTGATGAAGGTATATTTCTAGGATATTATACCAAGAGCAAGTTGTACCGGTCTTACAACAAAAGACTAAATAAGATTGTGGAAAGTGTGAATGTGAATGTTGATGAGGATTTTTTGAAGAACCCTAACAGACATATGGTATGTGTAGGATCATAGTATACCAAGCTATGGCCTTAAGTGGCAACAAAAAATTAGAAAATCAAGGTTAGTCAACTTGACATAAAAATTTGAACATCTTATCAACCTCATGTGAAAAAATTGTAAGAACAAAATTTGTAGGAAATTGAATGTAGTTTCTAAACTACTAGCCCTTTTTTGAAAAAAAACATGTATCTAATTTTTGAAAACATTAGATTTCAATGTAGTAGTACAAAATTTTTAGAAAAAAAAAAGATAAAAAGTACATGTATGTCTGACCACCTTAGTCACAATCAAATGATGATATATTTTCACAAGATTCTAGATATAAGTAGTAGACTCATGCTAGGATGTGACGCATATTTTTGTGTAATTTTTTTCCAAATAAATAATTAATTATAAATTTTCTACTACAACTTATTTAGAATTTAAAAAACTCCCTTGTTTGACCACCTTAACTAATTATAAACTTTACAAAATTGAAATTTTTTTTTTTCTTATAGTAGGAAAAGCATAGAATGTGACGCATGTTTTAGATTTCAAAAATATTGAATTGTTTAAAAGTTATAGTTGTTTTTCAATCAATCTGTCAATTAGGACTTAAGAGGTAACTCAATTAGAAAATAACTAATAATTACTTACTGAACTCAAAATTTGACAAAAAATATATTGATGAAAAGTTGATAATGTCTTTAAGAAATCATATTTGTTTCGTCAATTTCGAGTGAAAAAAGGTCATCATCTACATGGTCAAAGTTTGGAGATTAGAGGAAATATGGTGAACACATCTTTTGGGTTGACCATCCACATTTGGCATTTCAAAGCCAAAATATAAGGCAAATACCAAGGCTAATCAGATATCCAATAATTTTGCATATCCAATATTATCGGATATGCAATATGTCCCACCCAATTTCAACATTTCAATTTCAATGCTATTTTCAATTTTGATTTTAGTTTTTAGGTTATATATTATAGATTTCATTTTTATAATATTAATATTATATATTTATATTAGATGATAACAACATTAGTATTATATAATTATTTATATTAGTATTGTATAATAGTAGTATTATATTATATTAATATTAATATTAGTATGATATTTAGTAATATTAGTATTAATATATATAATATATTAATATTTATATTAGTATTATATTATATAAATTAGTATTGTATTAAATATTAATTAGTATTATATTATTATTATTATTATTATTATTATTATTATTATTATTATTACTTGTATAATAGTATAATATTATTATTATATTTATTAATATTTACATTATAACAATAATATGGAGAGAGAGAGAGAGAGAGAGAGAGAGAGAGAGGATTGGGGTGTCAGATCCATTGTAGGGGATTGCGACCAGTTGGAGAAAGTGTGGAATGATGTTGGAAATGGGTTCAAGGTTCTAGGGGTAGTGGGTTGGTCTTTTCATTCATTTTATGCAATTGGAGCCTATGGTGCATTTGGGGGTTCCTAGGGTCATTTGTTTTATCTTTGTAATCATAGACCTCTTAAGTACCTTAATAGTTGTCAAACCAATTTCTTATGCATCATCAGGGTATGCAAATTTGGAGTCTATTATCCCAGTTGTAGACTATTACGCCTATTAGCCTATTACATTGGTTGGACAAGATTTTGAGGGTAGTTTCTTTGGAAAAGATTAGGTCTATTACATATGATAACGTATGAAAAAGATATAACATGGAAATGAATATACATACAATACATGAAAAAGATGTAGTATGGAAATAATACATACATACAACGCATGAAAAAGATATAACATGAAAATGTACATACATACATAAATACAATGCATGACAAAGACATAATATGGAAATAATTCATACATGCAACACATGAAAAAGATATAATATGGAAATGATAGATACATAGGACAGATGACAAAGATAAAATAACCAGAAATGAACATGTATATATGTATATATAAAATTCTTTTGTACAGAATGTGGCACATGACATCTCAAAATCTTTATGAAATTAACATATCTAGATACAATGTGGCATACGTCATCTCAAAATGTGCCATATGGCATCTCAAAATAAGAAACGACTACAAATTTTTTTAGGACATCCTATTCTACACGTGGATCATCACAATGGAGCCTCTTAGAAGTACTATTTAGCTTTAATGGATCCTACATTCAAACACAAAAGTGAAACCCCAAGTTAGATTACTTATTTTATATAGTTTCTACAAATCAAAAATAAAAATTCAAAATCATACTTAACAATAATAAATAAACAAATTTTAAAATTGAACTCTCATGTACCTCACTTGTCTATCTCCTCATGCGGTCAAGAGTCCTAACATATGTCCTTGGTAGCGAAGGGACAATGCCACCAATTTCGACTCTGACCTTTATATGTTTGTGAAAATGAGATTGATTTATGAGTTATACTATTTAATGTTAAATTTTTGGTAGAAAATATATTTTTCCAAAATAATTGAATTAACATTCAAATTACCTGTGTTGAACTTTTAGGCAATGTCTGTTGGGTCATCAATGATACAAACCCTTGGAATTGTACCTCCCTCAAACTAGGGGTGACCTAAAAAAGTCAAACAGATAGTTGATACAATCACGACTTGATCATATTATATATACTTGATAGTAAAATACAAAGAAATAAATTTAGAAATATACGTACCATGGGGCTATCACTACAAATTGAGATGTTTGTGACTCTACCATGGTGAATCAGTCTTACGACATTGTCAGACACCACCCTCTATCAAATAAACCATGTAAATTAAAAATGAGTACGCACAAGTGAAAAGTATACATGTATGCATAAACAATCTAAAATACTTAATTACCTTCCCCTTTTCAACACCTAAACCCCCTCACATTTCCCCCTGGTGACAGTTGGTGAAACCTGCATTAGTATGTAATAAGACATGATAATAAAAATTAGAAAATACATGTATATACTATTGTAAAAATGAAAACCAATGAAATTATTAAAACATATATACCATGGAAGTGTCAAGGCCAAATGAAATTGTTGAAAGCATGGACCCCTTCACCTGTGCCATCTCCTACTTTGTCATCAAGTGTACATGAATTGAACACATAAAAGATATAAGTGGGCAATTATTATAAGAAAATTCAACCAAAAATATGAACTTTTAAAATTAAATATAATGTGACAAGTTAACTGTTTACTCTTACCATAACAGTAGCAGTCCATGGCTCTTCATGCCCCTCCTTGTCTCTTTTGTGGTGAACATCTCCATGAGTTGCTTTAGTGCCTGTAGTATGTTGTGTAGATATGATTTTCTATTCTTTTATTTTTTTGAAGCAACATCTTCTCAAATGTTAAAATACCTACTTGTTGTATTGTGAAATTATAATATATTAGATTTAGTAAAAATACTATAAACTTTATATGACAATAATCTTGACTCTGAGCTCTATGTTGGTAAACAGATTGTTCTTTTTCACTTTAACTTTGAAATACCCAAATCTTAAAAAAATAATCTAATACAATAGTTGGGAAATGTAACTGAATAACTAATTTCCCTCTAAATTTGAAGGTACAACTGTAACCACTTGGATTTGGTCTGCTCCAACTATAGACCCTATTTTCCTTAAGTGTGATCATACCACCCAATTATGTTCAAACGACCCTATTACTGCTTGGCATAATTCTTTTGAAATCAATTTAATCTCCTAAAGTGATCAAATCACTAAATTAATTACTTTTAGCCAAAATCAAAATCAATCAAATACATGGCTAAAATGATT
>MU225546.1:2047221-2066968 GCA_018584345.1 Thuja plicata
GCCACATTCCTTTGTTGCCATTAATGAAAAAGGGGGAGATTGTTGGCAAGTTGACTCCCAGAGGATATATGACTTATTTTGTGTTGTCATTATGGAAACAAAGTCATATTAAGTTACTGTCAAGAAAGACAAAATGACTAAGTATGGAAAACAGGGCAGGCAAAGATATACAATGATCAGCACATCAGCGCACGTGCGAGAGATTGAATCAAAATATGCACGCTCATATATATGTTCTATGACATGTGTACATACTAAGTCCAGACACACATGGTATGGAATGATAATACGGATAAGCTACATGAAGAACAGTACTACTACAGTTCAGAAAATAGAGCATGGAGCCGACTTAGGTTTTTGGATCAGCGTGAATTATTTTGTTGTGTAAAGGCCAAGTGCCTTTGATTATATGTTTGTAATAATGTTTTTAGTATTTTTGTAAACACACTTAAGCCAATTTTTTTGGAAGCATTGTGTATTATGTTTTTAGGGCCGACTATAGTCTTATTTTGGGTCGCGTCTATTCAGAAATAAACATATAAATATGTAATCTAAATGTATATTACAAGTGTCAAAGAATAAGAATGAGAAAGATATAGAAGAGTAGTATAGTGAAGTCAGTATGAAATAAATCTCTTTAAGAGAGTAAGAGCATCAGTGCATAAATGAAACTGATCAGACAACAGTGTCATCACAGCAGTTCATTTTTTATATAGTGTATATCAACTATCAAAAGGTTGTAGCCTTCATCTTATTGGGTAGTGAGCTCAGGAAGTGAGCCATACACCTTTAACAGGAATTTATAATAGACTCCTAATAGGGTCATTATACTTTGATTGTAAAGAATACTCCTAACAGGGCAAAGAAACTTTAACAGGTTCATTATACTAGTGAAACATTTGTGGGTACTAATTCCCACCGAGGTTTTCCTCTGATCAAGGTTTCCCCGTAATCATATCATGTGTTATAAGTTCTTGTATTAAGCTTCATTGAATGTATGTTTGATTTATGTTTAAAGTGCTAAAATATAATTAATTGACAAACACTAATTCACCCCCCCCTCTTAGTGTTTCTAACACATACTTCATTAATGCCTTTGGCATTTATTTCTCTTACACCTCATTAATGAGTTTTTCAACTTCATTAATGAACCTTGTCCCCCCTCTCTCTCCTCATTCTTCTATAAATAGAAGGGGTTTTTGGGTACAAATAAGCCTTCATCTTAGATTGAAAATGCATTGTTATGTTGTTAGGATTTAGTTAGTTTCATGTTTCATTTAGTCTTTCATGTTTAGGCATTGTTATAATGTTCATTTTTAGAGATAATATGCATGCTTAATGATTAAATAGTTTTTTTTAACTCAAATATTTCATGCTAAGTCATATATGTCACTGATAGCAGCATAATCTGAGGGTTGTTATGTTTCTTATCATACTCTTCTTAGTTAGAAAGCAATAGGTTGATTTTAGTGCTTTATATGCTCTTCTAACCATGTTTTCCACTAATGCAATGATCTATTGAAGTGTCGTATTGCAGATAACAGACATTTTAACACACACATTTTTTTCACCCATTGTGGGGTAGGATTCAAGATTTGGCCTCATTTTTGCTCTATTTTTCACTAATCTATCCTCTCAATTTTTAGGTCCAAAGTCATTTCTGGTCATTCAAGCTCACATCCGAGATACGCCATCGCACTGCGGAAATTGAGGCTCGTATCCAAGAATCCCTGGGTCGGTTCCAGTTTAGGATCACATCTAGTGAATATACTGTCACATCTGGTAACACAAAGTCATATCTGGTTTTCTGTGTCGTATAGTACATTTCTAGGATTGCTTCTGGTAGAGATTTTTGTGCACTTAATTTTCTAATCTCTAACACTTAACCAGTTGTGTTTTTTGGCATTTGGACAACCTAACCAGTGATTATAGGTCTGAGATAAAGAGTTGGAAGATGATAATACTAACATGTGTGGTTGCAGGGTTTTCAACTGATTTCACATACTAACCCCTTTTTCAAAAGTTTTTACACTTAAATACCATTTTCTCAAACATTTCTTAAAACAACTAGATTACTATGCTCTTTTCCTTTTTAAGGAAAATCTGAAAATCAGACATTGTTTTAAAGACTTGTGAAAGAATCTAGGGGGTAAATGAACAAGAAAACTCACATCATTTAATTCATTGGGAATCAAAAATTGAACAACTCAAATCATTTAATATTGTGGACTAATTTAACAAATTCATTGTCTAAATTTTGGAATCAAAAATTGAACAAGCAAATCATTTAAATATTGTGGAAATTGAACAACACAAATTTTCTTTCAAGCATTTTGTTTTCCCTAAAATAGGAACATCTTAAATCGAGCACAACATTGCTTGAGGGAACAAACTATTTGATTTACTTTGTTTTGGGAGAAAATGACATGGATTAGGAGAGTATGCTCTTCTTCTTTGGAGGAATCAGAAATCTAGACGTTCTACGCTCACCAATCCTTTGTACACTTATTTAATAGTAGAGGGCCTATCGGTTGAGGAAAAAATCTCCTGGGAATGACCCAAGTGAGGATAGGTTTTATGCCAATCCTTCCAACTCACTATAAATATTTGCTTCCTCATAGGCTAAATCCTCAGAAGATGAAATCAGTTTTATTCCTGAAATTTTGACATCATTCTTTGAACATGATTGGGTATGTGTAGAGTGGAGCCACTTGAATCTTGCTTTCGAGACTACACATATTTGAGTACTCATAGGGCTATACGCCTCAATTTTGCCTTGTGCAATTCTATGGGGGATGGTTTCGAATGAATTGCCCAATCATAGACAACACTTAAACTGAAAGAATTCCTGATTCACCCCTGAAAGGGTGATAATCCTTGTGCAAGGCAAAAAGTAATTGCCCCAAGACACTCATCATATTGTGCCCTCACTTGCATTTGGAGTCAGCTAATACAGCATCATGACTGGAGCCATTGTGTGCTTGGTGATGGTTGTATTCTAATTAACATTTGAGTGTGTACCTAAGTCAACGAGCAAGGATTTTCATCCTCCACCTAGAAAATAGGGCATAAAGATGTGTTTGTTCACCCTTTAACAATACAACGATGCTTGACATAACTAAAAGATCATTAAAAAGATAACATCTTCAAACAAGCAACAAATTTCAATCTTGGGTCTACACATTTTACCCATAGACAGGTCTCAGAATGCAATCTGTAATCAAACAAACTACACGCACTTCTAGGACAAATTTTTCAAAACTGACCAAATATGACAAAATATCATAAAATTGCATCTCAGATTTCCTAGCTCGTATTTGGTATCCTGGCTCGCATCTAGCATCTTGGCTCGCATCTAGTCAACACATCATTGCATCTAGGGTTCAAGCTCGCATCTAGGGTCATCAGTAGCTCGCATCCTGTATTTCCTGGCTCGCATCTAGGACATTGGGCACTTGAAGAATAGTTTCTCATGAAAACTCAGTTGATTTGGATACCCTTTTGGCTCTTTAGTCTGTTCCTATTGTCTTTTTTTGGTCTGCTTATATTTGTGTCGAAATACTTTTTCAAATGTCTACCTTGCGTGTCTGGTCAATTTTTTGTTATCCATCTCAATACATGTGGTCTATCTACTTCTTACAACAACTTGATTCCCAGCTCACTATCAGGGAATTCTAACCCTCTGACATTGGAATCATTTACTTCCACCAAAATACAAAAAATACTTCCACCTAAACACACTCACTTGAATGATTTGAGATACCACCTGACACTATTGGGAAACTTTGCTGAAGTTGAGATATAGATACATTGTTAACACAAGATTCAATAATTACATGTATAAAGGATCAAAAGTACCTCCTAAATCACCACACTTTCAAGGAGAAACATCTCGCAGTTCCCTACTCGATCTAGACTTCCCAGAAATGGATAGGTCCACTCATGGGTGGAGTGATGATTTTGATGAATATGACAATAGAAAAAACCAAAAGCATGAAGATATCAATGAATATGAAGAACCCACATTTGAATTTCCTCCATTTTCATCGAGCAATGAGGAGGACATCCTTAAAGAAGAGTATGATAAACTCAAATAGAGCAAGAGGTTCCACAAGATACTGGAAAGGATGATTGACAAAGATAAAGAGAAATACTTTCTTCATTTAGCATCCACTGGTGTAAAATTACCCAAGGACTATGATGTAGAACAACTAAGAGAAAAGGAGGTACCAACTCCTATTTCTATTCTCACCAAATAACTTACCTTAATGCAAATGGAACTTGCGACTCTCAAGCAAGAAAAATCTAAACCCAAAACAAAGTACTCTATGGACTCCATTTGTCCATTTCCTTTCGACAAGATTATCACTATGGTTCCATTCCCTCCCAACGTGGCAAGGTCAAAAAATGAAAATTATACAGGAGAGACCGATCCACATGACCATGTTTGATAATTTTGTGCTCTTAGCATAGAGTACATGCATGAACCTACTTACCTCATGCATCTTTTTCCTAGAAGTCTAGGAGGCAATGCCATGGAATGGTTCTCAAAAATTATACCCAAGGTCAAAAATTTTGAGGAGTTAATAGAGTAGTTTATCCAACACTACTCCTATAATATCCAGCATGACGTGACTATGATGGATCTTTGCAACACTAAATAGAAGACTGGCGAATCCTTTACCCACTTTCTACAAAGGTGGAGGAAAATCTTTCCACAGTATTCACGATCCATTCCCAAATTTGAGAAAATGGAAATCTTTGTCAATAACTTGGTACCTGAGTTAAATTATGCATTACAAATGCAAGGTTCCCCTAGCTTCAATAGGATTATCATGAACTCCCTCCGTATCGAAGAAGTTATGGTCAAGAAGGGGGAGATCACTCTTCAAAGTGAAAACAAATCTAAAAACTCCAACTCCAAACCTAAATGGTGGAAGAAAAACAAAATATTTGTCAATGATGGTGTAGTAGACACATGCAATGTTGGTCCTAAACCTAAGGTATTCAATCTAACTAACAGTATGAAAGCAAGCAAAGATGCCAAGGTAACAACCCCCATACCCAAATCAAACAATGATAATAACAAGGGTCGGCCATGGACTTCAAAACCAAAAAGAACATTCAATCCTTTGGGAGAGCCTCTCGAGACTATTTTGAAGACACTATTAGACAACAAAGTTCTCACAATCCCAGATTCCAAACTATGGGAACCATCGGTCAAACCAAGGTGGTGGGATGATAATTCTTACTGTGTCTTTCACAAAAACAAAGGACACAAGACTAACAATTTTCATAATCTTAAACATGTTATTCAAGCCCTCATTGAAGGAGGAAATATCAAAGTAGAAGGAAACACTACCAATGAAGATCATACAGCATTCAATAAACTATTCCCTAACTATGAGAAAGGGGAAGCATCTAAAGGAAAAGGTAATGAAGTAAACTACAGCTACTCCAATAATGATAATGTGATCAATATGCTAGACATTAAAAATGAATCAATTAATGTGGTCACAATCAAAAGTGTTTCTTTCCAATCAAATGCGGTGACTCAGAGTCAAGCACAGGTCATGATCAAAGGACCCAATTCTTCCCCAAAACTAGCATCAACATCCAAGGTTCCTATTGTCACTATTCATAAACCAATAGTGAAACACAGGATTACTATTCCTGCAGCAAAGTATGACTTGGTGGACCAGTTGCAATGAACCTAAGCCAAAATTTCCATTTTTGACTTGCTTAAAATATCCACAGTGCATAGGGAAATCCTGGAACAAGACCTACATGCCGCCAATATACCAAAGGACCTTAATATAGACAAATTCAAAGCAATGGTCAATCACATCTTAGTGCCACATTACCTCTCTTTTTCTGAAGAGGATGATAAATCACTGACACATCCACATAATCAACGCCTCCATATTGAATTCCTCATTCATAAATCCCATGTTAGACGTGTATTGATAGATGGAGGCACAGGATTGAATATTTGTACACTTAATCTAATCAGGAAACTGGGTCTCTCAAAACAGACCATTGACTCTAGAAGAAAAATAACTATCAAAGCTTATGATGAGGAAGAAAGATCCTCTAAAGGTCTTATTGTTCTACCCATCAGAGTCAGACCAATTAAAAAGAATGGCATATGTCAAGTTCTGGATCTACCCCTTGTAGACATCTAAAATCATCCTTATGTTAATTTAATTAATATTCCTTTAACATTATAATTGATTTTAATTAATTAATTATATTTATTATGTTCTTCTATTTTATTTAATTAAATGTAATTCACTTTCCTCAGTATTTAAATTTAATTTAAATACTACCCCCTTTGATGTATTAAATTTTATTTAAATACATTTCCCTTCATAAGTTCCCTTTAAATAAATTTTTTATTTATTTATTCCTCCACATGACTTAAATGCTACTAAACCAAATTAATCTAAATTTTAGATTTAGATTAAGCTAATTTGAACCTAGATCCTACCCTACCTCACATCACTCTCACCAAATAGACCTACTCACTAATTAACTAAGGTTAATTAGGCTAATTTCTTGATTCCTACAACAATTAGTCCTAATTATTTGCTCACACATGTGTGAGCAAATTTCCAAAAATCACCTTTTCCAAATAATCCTTATTTGGTGCCAATAAGATTTCTTACACCCATGATGACACCTTCTTACGCTTTCTAAAATTGTTCTATTGGCCCAAATCTCTTACACCTCTTACAAGATCCTTCACATGTGTACTTTAAGTACACTTTGACTTATCACATCCAAAGTTTCTCACACATGTGTCAGAAAAGTGGGCCTCTTGCATGGCTTATATGTCCCTCATGTGGCACCTATGTGGATGCCACATGAGCTCCACCTCATCCAAGCCCTCTCTCTCCTCCAAAAAAATCTATAAATAGAGGCCATTGTCGAGAGAAAATCATCTCCCTTTTATGCATTGTTATCATGCTAGTTTAGTTCTAGAGAAATTTAGTATTTTCATAGCAATCTTAGTTTTTAGTTCATGCTTATTTCATTTTGAATCTAGGTATCACATCTTAGGTCATAATGGAATTAATCTCAGCTTAGATCTTGCATACCATCCTAGTTTAATCATTGAATCATCATCTTAGATTAATGCTTGAATCTTCATCAATGGTGAAAGCTCTAGACAAGTTCCTTATACTTGTTCTTAAGTTATTAGCTCATCTTTTTCATTGCATTTCAAGTGGGATTATATATTGTGTTGGGAGAGCACACCCACAAAATTCTCTAAGAGCAAATCAACAAGGTATTGGGTGCCCTTGTTCAGCTCATCAGAGGTTATGATGGAGTTTCTTGTTTTTCTAGTATGCTTTAGACATGTTAGTGTAGCTTAATGATTATATATCTCTAACATTTGCATATCTGAGGATTCTCCCAATAGTTAGGATTTCAGCATATACATTTTGGCACGCCCGATGGGATCCACGTCCCTTAAATTCTAACATTTTTTTCAGATTTTCTGCGGTTCTAGAAATTTTCACGTAGACTCATCTCCGCTCTGTAGTCGTCGTTTCCATAGATCACCATTTGTGCTTCTCGGTCATCTACGCCTATAAATCACCATCTCTGCCTGTTGTAAAATAGATCTATAGTAACCTGGTTTAAACCATTTTTTATTAGATTTCAATTTTTTAACTCTTAGGTTTTTGACAGTCATGTTTTTTAAGGGTTAAATGCTGTTAAAACTGATTAAAAAGTTAATATTTATGCACTCTAAGTCTGTTTTACAATAAAAGCTGACTGTGTTTATTTGGCCGTCTGTGCAGGTGATTCATCATTTCTGCAGATCACCATTTGCGCAGATCACCGTCTGCACAGATCACCATCTGTGATACTTGGCCGTCTGCACGCTTTCCTAGGTTTTAATGATTTTTTTTTGCAATGTTTCATATCTGAAACTTCAAGACTACTAACAGTTTTCATGCAGGTTTCCTTTGATTTCTAACAAATTTTGAGAAATGAACTTGTATGTCTAAACATTAGTCTTTTGAATGAATGTTGCTTAAAATTAAATTTACCACATACAATCTTGAATGCATAAGGGAATAAACCTCACGAGTCTTGAATGACTTAAGGCAAATAAACACACTTTTCCAAGCTTTTTTTTTGCTGTGTGAGAAACAAATTGAACCTGTATGATTAACCATACTATTCTGTATTTGGTTTAGATAGAAAACACATAGTTGCTTTAATTAGGTTCAATTTGGAATGGATTCTTCTTGGTGTGTTCAACACTTTCTTCAAGCTATTTTTTCATTTAGATTAAATCAATTTAAAATATAAGTGACACTATGATTAAGTTATAGTTGTATCCTCTCCCCTCGCCTTCTTGGAACTTGGGTGAAGAGAAAGCTTAGCTTAATCAAGCTTCTAGAGAGGCCTATCTAGAGGGTGCACTTCCCCTTTAGAGGATGACCTCAAACTGGTAATCCCTTCGACCAGTATATAAATAAAGTGTGACCCAAAGGTCCTCTTTATCCCTTCAATCTCAGGCGGGTCGTGTTCAATGGTAGTCCATACTGAGTGAATATCCTCAGCATATTGGTATGGTTGAACTAGAGACTTAAGTGTCTCATGTCGTACAAACTGATTGCAGGGACGCCATGAAACCTTACTTGCAACTATAACTTAGTAGCCTACCCAATTCACCTCCAAACGGTGACTTATTATAGTGCAAGGGGAGGGAAGAATCTCCCCCCCAAGATTCCTATCATACGTGTCCCAGGGTATTATGTTACGAAAGAGATCTTCGTAGCACGACAACAATACCGACAAAAGGCAAAAACATGGGCACCCTTCCGGGGGTGACACTGTTGTGTGAGCTGAAGGACTACCAAGCAATGGGCCTATAATATTTCATGCAAAGCCAATTTCCTAAGGTAGCTATTGTTTGAACTGTCTTCATTGTGATAGACCAAGTAAAAACATAAGTGGCTTGAAAGAGTCACTTGAACATACACAAACGAGATCTTGAAATTTGAATCAAAGTTTCCCAATGCCATATTTTCTTATATCCCTCAAGGTTTCTTTGTCCCTTGTTGGATTGTTTTGAGATGTGGGTCCGTTATTTTTCTGGTTTGAATGTGCTGAAATTAGTTCTTGCCATCGAACAAATTTGCCCAAAATCAGACTAAAGATCAAAATTTTTCCAAAATTTCAACACTCTATCTTAGAAATAGTCAGTCATCTCCACCCTAGATCCACCATCTGCACAGATTACCATCTATGCAGATCGCCATCTGTGTAGATCGCCAGCTACGTCTGAGATCATCGTCTTTGCTTGAAAATAGTGAGCTTACAAATCTTCTG
Source organism: Thuja plicata (assembly GCA_018584345.1). Taxonomy (NCBI): domain Eukaryota; kingdom Viridiplantae; phylum Streptophyta; class Pinopsida; order Cupressales; family Cupressaceae; genus Thuja; species Thuja plicata. Next base: position 2,056,576 of record MU225546.1, read on the forward strand.
AGACATTCAAAATTTGACCTTTTGTAAGCCCCCAGAATCATTTGTCCTAGATCAATCAGTCATTCAACCCAAAACAAATTTTTCATATGACATGACCAATTTCAAGAAACATAAGAAGGTTAATCTTCCAACACCTCCAGTCTATAGAGAGCAAAAGGAAACCACTCACAAATCTAAGGAATATCAACATATTACCACATCTCTCAAACAAGAGATTGAGCATCGCGAGAAAATTAATAAAATCCTTTACAACAACAAAGTCTGCAACTTCATGGCTAAATATTCTATCAATGGTGCTTTTGTCACCATTGAACAATACGACTAGGACCAGTTCTTCTATTCTTCCTTCTCTTGGAGCATTAGATCAAATCATCAAATAAAATCTATCATTTTAGGTTGAAAGACCTTAATCAAAGTATTACAAACCTTCATCCTCAAACAAACACAACATTGCTTATAGACCATCAGTCTATCTCAAGTGATTTAAATCCCTTAGTGATGTGCCATTTTGATTGAGATCACAAGTCCATCTTCAAGTAGAATAGGTGTTTCTTTAAATCCTTTTGTGTTTGTATCATCATAAGGTTTTGGCATGCTTAAGTTTTGTTCCAAAAACCTTTAAATCAATCAATCAATCTTTAATCAAACATCAATCAATCCAATCCAATCTAATCAAATCTAGAATCAAGATCTTTTCTCTATTTCATTTCCTACACCTTCTTGTCTTCCATTCTTCTAAATCCACCATTGTATGGTATTCACTCGATCCCAAGCTAGAAACATGAGGTGAGTAACATTTAACACTATTACCCATGAGGAGAATCCTTTTTCCACGCAATATTTTCAAGGAACTGGAGTACAAGCTGAGGAAGTTCTCAAAGAAACTGAACTAGTGGACCAAGAAGAAAGACCCACCCAAGTGATGGACTTCCTTAGTGATCCATACAACTTAGAAATGTTTGAGAAGGCCATAATGCACAATAGTTCTAAAATATTCTTGAATCTTGTTCATAATGGTGTCACAGTGCCTGCTGACTTTGATGAAACACTCCTTACTCAAAATGTCACCAAAGCCACCACTTCCACTACTGCAGCCATGGCTTCAACTTCCAATGATACATCATCACATGACACCAGTAAAGGACCTATTAGTGAACCTCCCACATCAGTACCTATATTAGTGCCTATGTTGACAACCACATCAGTACCTCAATTAACACTAGAACAAATTCAACAAATCCTAAGCACTTTTCCAAACAATACTACACATAACAACACTCAAATGATGATGATGACTCAAGGACCAAGCGCTAATTTCAACAACATAGGGAATATTTATGTTCCCTTGCCTACATCTCTGTTTCAAACAACAGGAATGAAAACATCTGCAACCAATACATCTCAAGCCTATCAATATATACCATCGCCTATTGTTGGTATGACCTCCACAGGGTTTTTAGCTATGCAATTTGGAGGAGGCAGAGGTTATGTACCACCATTTTTTCCCCAGAACACTCCAGATTTCACCCAACAATTCAATGAGCTCAAAAGCATTGTACAAGGCTTACAAAATGGGGGCAAAAAGGATTTTCCTTTTGAAGAGATTTGTCCCTATCCATTTGACAAATCTATCACAATGTAACCATTCCCACCAAACTTTGAGATGCCTAAATTTGAGAAATACAAAGGTGAAACATGTCCTCTACAACATCTCAAAGAGTTTTACATTGCATGTCAAGAAGTTGCCTATAATGAGAATTACTTAAAAAGACTCTTCACTAGGAGTCTTGGAGGCGCAACTTTAGAATGGTTCATGGCCCTTCCTTATAGGTCAATCTCTACTTTCTCTGATCTTGTAGAGAAGTTTGTTGGACAATATTTGTATAAGAATTAACATCAAGCAACACTCAATGATTTGTGCAATACTAAACAAAAGAATGGAGAAACCTTTGCTAGTTTCTTGCAACGATGGAGACATATTGCAAATTGCATGCCATGGAAAATGCCTGATAGTCACTTAATTGACATCTTCACAAATAATCTAATCTCTGAGATGTCTTTCCAAATGAAAATGGCTTCACCTAACACCTTTGAATCCCTTGTCAAGAATGGAAAAGACATTGAAGATGGCCTTTTGCAAAGAGGTAGAACCAAACATTATACTCCCTCCAACAATGATAAACTAAAATTTTGGAGTAAAAACAAAGGAGTTTTCAATGATGGAGTGACTGATACCAAGCATGTTCAAAATTTTCAATCATCCAACAATAAAAATCAAAATAATCGCAATAACAATCAGAATCACAACAACAATCAAAATCAAAATCAGAATCAGAACAATGTGAATAATCAGAATCAGAACAACAATCAGAATCAAAATCAGAACAACAATCAACAACCACGTAATCAATCATTCATGTTTCCTTGCAACAATTACAACAACAATAATAATAATGACAATCAACAATGATGACAATTCACTGCTTTGGTAGAACCTCTAGATGTGATCTTTAAACAACTTGTGGATCAAGGAATGATAGTCTATCCAAATACTCGACTGTTCGATGAGAACAAACGTAAACTTGTTTGGTATAGAGATAATGAATATTGTGATTATCATCACATCAAGGGGCATGATACCAAGAAATGCATGAAGCTTAGGCATTTTGTGCAAGATCTCATTGAGGATGGGAAAATTGAAGTTGAAGGTTAGAGTGCATCCTCATCTAATATGAAACTCAAAGTGTACAATCAGCCCTTCCCACCTCACAATCAAAAAAATGCATCAAATGAGATCCCTTATGACTATTCTACCAATACTATCATAGGCCATGATAGAATGTGTGGGAGTTTAAGAGAACGTGATATCTTTTGGTTTGACTCTCTTTGTGGCCACATTGAAGAAACTGACACGCATGTTAATACCATAATCCTCAAAGCTGCTAATTCTAATGCTACCATATGCAGACCCAGAGTCACTATCCAAGCTACTGATAAACCCTCTACATATGCAAATCCACTAGCTACACCATCTACCGTTGCTCGACCTACCTTGTGCTATGACCTATTGGCCCAGTTAGGGAAGATGCCTGCACAAATATCCATTCTAGAGCTACTGACAACTTTGCCAATTCACAGAGAATTCCTTGATAAAGCTCTAAATGAATCTCATGTCCCTAAGAACATCAACGCTATGAAATTCCAAGCTATGATAGGGAACTTAGGCACACAAGAACATCTTGTCTTCACTAATAAGGACTTTCGCGGTCTTGACCTACATCATAATAAATCCCTCCATATAGAAGGAAAAATCCAATCCATAAGAATAAAACAAATCCTTATAGATGGTGGATCTGGCTTGAATTTGTGCACATTGAAAATGATTCATAATATCAGTCTTTCTGAGGACCTCATTGATGTAGACAAATGAATCACAATAAAGGCCTATGATGATTAAGAGCAAGAAAGTAAGGGTCTAATCACACTTCCATTACAAGTGGGCCCGGCCTTGATTGAAAATGTTTTCCATGTGTTGGATCTAGATCTACCTTATAATATCTTCCTGGGATGACCATGGATACACGCTATCAAAGGTGTACCCTCTACTTATCATTAATGTCTAAAGTTCCCACATCATGAGAGAGAAATCATAATCCCTGGAGGTCCTGATCCCTTTCAATACTGCAATAGGTTGGAAGGAAAACAATCTAACTATTGTCCATTGAATGAGTTTGGCCGATATTCTAATCAAGAAACTCATGTTTCAAACACTCCATTAGTTCCAGAAAAGACATCAAAAACACCAGCTGAGCAATCCAAAGGAAAGGAAAAATTAACTAAAGACAAGGTTATTGAAGACAAACCCTCCTCATCTAAAGCAAAGGCCACTTTTACAGATCAAGGCATGGGAGGGTATAAATTTGAAAGTGCTCTATGTATTGGGCAACTCCCTTTGTCACCAAAGTCTTATGGAAGACCATCACCATTACCCCTCTCTAAAGATAAAGTGCTTATGCACTACAAATCCACTATTTTTGAACATTGGGGGTCCTTATCAGATGAATACATGGAATACAATGTCCTTGATTGGCTCTATAGTGATGAAAAAGAATGACCTATAATTTTCCCCAAAGGAAAGTATCCTAAGGTTACTCCCATTATCAAAAGCATGGGATATCATGGTACTAGCCTTGGAGCTAATGAAATTGGTAAGAAGAAGATCATAATAGCCAATGGCTATCATAAAGGACATGGATTGGGTTCCATAGAGGCCAAGACTAACTTCGCTAAGGATTATTGTCTATCCGCCACAGATTCAGACACTGAGGAAGAGTTCTTTGAAATTACTTTCCACTATGTTGAAGATGATCTAAAAAAAAATCACCATGTCTTCACTATCAACCAAGCAAACCTTTCAACCCCTCATCTACCCCTCATAAACCCTAAATTAATTGACTGGGATCAGCAAGACTCACCACTAGCATTGGACGTTTGTTATTCAGATGAGGCACTTTTAGCCCTCTTTGGACTTAAGAATCTCCAAGAGTATGAACATCAGATTCACTACAGTGAACAAGCCTACTTTGGTATCCAAGTCAACTCTCTTAGTCACAAAAATGAAAAAGAAAATAAAAATTAAAAAAATGAAAATACAACCTTTGGTGAAAACCTCTTGCAGGCATCTTTGGATGAAGAAAAAGATAAAATAAAGGATGCTCCCTCTAGTGAAAAACTTACTGAGATGCTAGAGGAGGGAGAGGATGACTTTCCATTTATATCTTTAGAACCAGAAGTGTCCTCTATGATCATCAAAGATACTATTCCAATCAACCTAGGCATAGAAGAAGATCCACACATCACCTACATTGCAATCTCTCTCAGTGATCAGGAAAAGAAAGACATGATAGCGTTCCTACATAAACATAAAATTAACTTTTCCTGGACTTAAAAAGACATGCCTGGGCTTGATATAGATCTTGTCATGCATCATCTTGCTGTAGATCCAGTGTCAAACCTGTTAAGCAGAAAATTTGCAAGATGCATCCACAAAGTCGCATTGGTAGTCAAAGTAGAGCTTTAGAAAATGATGGATGCTGGAGTCATCAGACCAATTGATTATCCTGAATGGGTCTCCAATATTGTACCAGTAGGAAAACCTACTAGGGGCATTCAAATCTACACCGATTTCAGAGATCTAAACCTTACATGTCCCAAGGATGATTTTCCACTCCCAAATATTGACATTATAGTGGATTTGACTGCAGGACATGAAATGTTATCACTTATGGATGGCTTCTCAAATTATAGTCAGATCAGGATAGCACTAGAAGACTAGCACAAAACTACATTCATAATGCCTTGGGGCACCTTCTATTATCAGGTGATGCCCTTTGGCATTAAAAATGTCAGAGCCACTTATCAACAAGAAATGACTACCATCTTTCATAACCTTTTACATGTCATCATCGAAGATTATGTGGATGATCTTTTAGGAAAATCCAAAACAAGGGAATCACATATTCCTATTCTTACTACCATTTTTGAGCAATTGGAGAAGTATAAGCTTAGGTTGAATCCTAAGAAGTGTGTTTTTGGAGTACAATTTGGTAAGCTGCTGGGATACATTGTGTCATGGCATGGAATAGAAGTTGATCCAAAGAAATTGAAAGTAATCCTAGAGATTCCACCACCCAAAACATTAAATCAGTTACGTATCTTACAAGGAAAACTGTAATCAATCAAAAGATTCATGTCACAACTAGAAAATAAGGTGCATCCGTTCTCTCATCTCTTGCGTAAGAATATCAAGTTTCAGTGGGATTTCTTATGTCAAAATGCATTTGAGAAGCTGAAAGGCTATCTAGCTAATCTACTTGTATTGGTACCCCCGGTTGTTGGTCATCCTTTGATTTGTACATATTTTCTATAGAGGTCGCGTTGGGAGCCCTCCTGGCACAATAAGAAGATACCAGCAAAGAGAAAGCAATTTACTATCTCAGTAGGACCCTTATTGGCTATGAGTTGAATTATTCCCTAATTAAGAAGGCATGTTTGGCTATTGTTTTCTGTACACAGAAACTATGAAATTATATTCTTAATCATAAGATTCATCTTGTTGCCAAAATTGAACCCCTCAAATATCTCCTGGCACGTGCTGCTCTTACTGGTCATACAGTGAAATGGGTCATGATCCTTAGTGAGTTTGACATTGTTTATGTGGACTGCAAAGCTATCAAAGGACAAGTAATTGTAGATCAGTTAGTTGAAGCACCTGTTGACGGTCAACATCCTTTGATCACATATTTTCCAGTTGAATCAGTACTTAATCTTTCCCTGAGTACACCATGGAAGCTTTATTTTGATGGATCCTTCACTTAGAAAGGATCAAGGGCAAGAATCTTGTTTGTTACACCAAAATGGGATCTCATCCCTAAATCTTATAAATTACAATTTCCTTGTACCAAAAACATTGTAGAATATGAATCCCTTTTACTTGGACTCTGGCAGGCCATACAATGGAAGATTCTCACTTTATTGTTGCTTGGTGTTTCACAATTGGTTATCAAACAAGTTATGGATGAATATAAAACAAAGGATGACAAGCTGCTTCCCTACCATCGTACAGTTGAAGATCTCAAAACACATTTCACTAAGCTAATCTTCCAATAGATCCCTCACATGAACAACAAAGCAGAAAACACCATGGAAACAATTGGGTCCTTGATCACTATGCCAAAACACAGTGCATGATGTGAGTTTCTTATTGAGAATCTTACAGTCCCTGCCTATGATAAACTAAATTCTAAAATAATGTGTGAAATTGCTGATCCCTATTCCCCATGGTACCAATAAGTATATTCCTACCTTCGCGATGGACATACCCCACTTACTTTAACCCCCAACCAACGTAAAACCTTCATTCGCCACACTTCCCAATACACAATCCTTGCTGATACCCTTTTCTGAAAGCATTTCAATGGAACTCTTTTAAGGTGTCTAGATTCTAATGAAGCACAAATGTCCTTGGAGGAGGTACATCAAGGAATCTACGGGGCTCACTCTAGTGGACTTACTTTGGCCAAGAAGTTGTTACGCACTAGATATTACTGGCCTATGATGGAACAATATGCCTACAACTATGTGAAGAAGTGTGTGCCTTGTCAGCAACACGATGATTTGATACACACTCCCTCCCAATCCCTTCATCCCACCATCACCCCTTGGCCCTTTTCACATTGGGGTCTCAACCTCATTGGCTAAATTTTCCCTAATTCTTCCAATGGTCATAAATACATCCTAGCTACTACTGAGTACTTTACCAAGTGGGTCAAAGCTGTTCTTCTCACCTACACTACTGGAAAATAGATTTCCAAGTTCATTTTGAACTATCTTATCTGTCGCTATGGCATTCCTTAGGACATTGTTACGGATAATGGAGGACCTTTCAAGAACAAGGATGTCACAGAGCTATGTAGAAAATTCAGCATTACCCACCATACCTCTTCCAAGTACTTTCCACAAAGCAATGGTCAAGATGAGGCTATGAATAAAACCATCCTCAGAATCCTCAAGAAAACAGTCGATGAAGCTAGCTACAATTGGCACCTTCACCTCAACCCTACCCTTTGGGCTTACTACACCTCCATTTGAGCCCCCACAGGAGCCACTCCCTTTTCCCTTGTTTATGGTACAGAGCCTATTCTACCCATCGAAATTGAGCTCCCTTCCCTCATAATTTCTCTCAAGAATCTATTGTCCGAAGAAGAATATAGAGTTACCCGCTTAAAAGAGTTGGAAATCCTTGATGAGAGACACCTCAATGCCCTAGACCACCTCTACGTGTATCAAAATTTCCTTCGCCTTTAGTTCAACACAAGGATCAAGCCTCATAAGTTTGAGGTTGGTGATCTTGTCCTACAAAAAAATATGAAGAACCTCCATAACCATGAAAAGAATGGGAAGTTTGAGCCTAATTGGTTGGGTCCCTTCATCATTACAGCAAAGTATGGCTCTAGTGCTTATCAGATTGTGTCACTAGAGGGAGATCCACTCCCTGACCCTATAAATGTTGTACATCTCAAGCACTTCTATGCTTGATCTGTCAGCAGTCCATTGTACTCCAAAAATTTTCCAAAAAACTCAAAAAAAAATCAGAAAAGAAGAAAATCCAAAAACATTCAAAAAGAAAGCAAAAGAAAAAAAATCAAAAAATCAAAAAGCATAAAAAATACAAAAGCTTGAAAAAGAATATCAAAAAAGAAAAAGAGAAAGAGAAATAAATTTGTCTATCTGTGAAAACCACTTCTGTGGTGCAATGGATAAGTACCATGGTGAAAACCTATTTCAGGCACCATGAGTAGTCAGATCCACCATCTATTTCCACATTTTTTCCAAGCATCCTACATCACCTACCATAATAAAAGTCACCACCCATATCTGTGCAGGTAGTTCCTTGACCATTTTCCACCTCTGTAATAAAAAAATTCTCGCACGACTGAGCTTACCATATAAACACTGAGCTTTGTTCTAGGCATAGTGATCACTAACATTTCCAACAAATCAATAGGTAGATTGGCTTTCTTAATGATTGTTCTATTCAAAAGCAATTGCCAGCGAATTCCCATTTTTATCAATCAATCTTTGGCCCATTAGGATGCATCCTTCCGGTGTTAGCTTTTCTACCAATCCTCACATCAAAACTGTTCATGGCAAGAAATTTTGGAATGAATGACCACTTGGTCAGGATTCCTTTTTGTTGATTTTATCTTGTGTTTTACTATGTCCTTATTGTGACAACCTCGATCTTTTATATCTTGGTTTGTTATGGTGAGTATATAGTGAAATATGTGTCATTTTTGGTATGATCTGCTTGTCATAGTTTGTTAATGCATTTATGTTTTGATATTTTGTTATGACTATGTATGCCTCACTGGGGGAAAGATTTATGCATCTCGCATCCCTCAAAAGATCTGGATGTACTGCATCTCCTCATGAGTAACATTTCATAGCTCTCATCATACCTGATATCTTGCATTGTTGTTCCTAGTAACCTATCTGTCTGCGAGTCTAGTCCACACAAAGGAACCATGCCAATTGTGTTTTCTAGCACATAGGGAATAACTACTTATGTAATATCAATCTAGGGTGTGCTTTCCAACATTAACATGGTATCCATCCCACTATCATCATGTAGTTAGTATTTTCATTTTAGTTAGGACATATTGTACTTTGATGTTTCTCTTAGCAAAGGTTTCTATTTATTCCCCCTATCCAATCACCTAAGTGATTTTATTAGACCTATTTGATACACAGAAAAATAGTGTCCTCATGTGTCTCATATTACAATCATTCATTAGGATACTTTTATTCATTAAGTTCATTCATTAATCATTATTCATTATAGTTGTATTGTTACTTCATTCATTAATCATTACTCATTAAGGTTGCATTTCATTCCATTACATATTTTAGTTGCATTGTTACTACTTTCATTATCCATTCATCACATTATAGTTGCATATAGTTACATTTCATTTATTATCCATTCATTATTTAGTTGCATTGTTAAGTCCTTAACATTGTTTTAGGATTCATTCATTTTAGGATTCATTTCATAAATCATATATGCGTTTACATTTATTAATCATCACATTACATGTAAAAATATATCCATCTACAAGCATTAACACATCACATCTAACATCTATATATCTGCATCTCATCCCTACATCACAAATACATCAGCATAATCATATACATTCATCTCATCCTGCATGTCGGTCATAAACATCATATAACATGTGTAATATAAAATCATAATGCATCCATACATCTTGCATAAAAATCACATCAGATAGCATCATAAATCAAGTCCATAAGGTCCAAATAGTCCATAAAGTCCATGTATATATCTCCAAATTTCATACATAATGTGTCATATAAATCATACAAAAATGTGTATCAAAACTGGTCTGAGACAAATCATGGTGGTGGCCACAATGGTCCTGCACCACTGCCTGGGTGTGGTGGTAACCCCAGTGATCCCTGTGAGCCTCATCATTTTCTCTTTGTCTGTGCTCTCTCAGAGTAAGCAGGTTGTCGTGCCTCCTCTGGCACTGCATCGTAGTAGAGACCCATATAATATGTGGCCTCTCATCCCCTCCAACCAAACTCTCTCTGTGCCACCATAGAATCTGCCATCATCTGTCCCACACCTGCAGCCCTACCTATCAGACGAGCTATATCTTGATCTTCTCTATAATACTTTGTATGTCTTCGTGCTAGGTCTCGCTCTACTGACATAGCTGCTAGCTCCTCTGCGTCCCCATGCTCCTCAATAGTGGCAAACTCACCACTATCAACCCGAGCCTGTAATATATCTAGTTCTCTCTGT